>CAKNXH010001716.1:210899-231252 GCA_932178445.1 Andricus quercusramuli
ACTTTTTTTTTTTTTTTTTTTTTTTTTTTTAAATTTAAAAATTCTCAAATGTTTTTAATCCTAAGGAGTTAAATCTTCATAAAACTTTTGTAAGTGCACAAAATTACACAACAGAAGCTTGTTAGGTGAAAAATGATCTCCTTATAGATTAAATTTTATTTTGTAAAAATTGGAATCAGATAGGAAAAAGGTGATAGGAAAAATGATCACTGTGCCTGGATCAGAAATTTTAGGGTTGACCCAGAAACCTATTCCCTGAGAAAGGCATTAAAATCCAAACTCAAAAGAACAAATATCAAGGTCTAAGGCTTAATGTCTCTGTTTGTTAAATTTTGTGAATAAAATTTTAGAAACACAATATGTTAATTCTCTTTCGTTCAGTGATTCTCCCAAGTTAGCAAGAGAAGCTCAGTCTGGATAACTCGATGGAGAAGGAAACTAGCGTGAGAAAAGAAGCGAGTGAACTGGCTAATAAGATAGTACCAGCATGTCCCTCTAAAAGAGAGATATTTACACCGTGTGAACCTGACTGTTTGCTTCTCTAGCTCAGTGCTCGCGCACTTTTAAGAGGTTCTGAAATGGTACGAGGTACTGAAGCTGGACGATATTCGTCGTAACGAGCGTCTCTTCCAGCAAAAAGAAGAGCATTTGCTGATACACTTGTTCTCGTTAGAAGCTGAATCAAGAGTACATTGAAATACTCTTACTACCAAAGAAGAAGATTCCCGTACTCTATATTTGCCACACTTTGTTGGAATTGCATTAGTAAAGGTTACTATCATCTCAGTAATGTTATAACATTTTTAAAAGTACTCTTCTACTTTATCGCGCTCATATTTTTATGACACAACTAGATATGGACTAGAACGTGAACACTAAAGTCTCGGAAACAAATTCCGGGTCATTTCCTGGTTCTTTCACAGGTTTTTATAAACTTTTTCTTGGTCATTCAAATTTTACGATTCAAATCCTTAGAATAGTTCCATTTTCAATAACTACACTGAAATGTAAAGACATTAAATATAAAATTTTCCAATTTTGATGATTTGTTTTGTTACCTTTACAAGTTTTATAGCTTCCGGTTTAAAATAACATTGTAGAACCTGCACTGAAAAGGGAATGTAATTGAATCAAGTACGCTCTACATAGTTCAATGAAATTTACTTTTTGTCACAAGTAAATATGATTCAATCACATTTCATTTTCTGTGTGGAATAACCCAGTTTAAAATGATTCAATTTCACAACAATAGCCTTAAAAAATTGGAATAAATGCAAGGGCTTGAAAACTTGAAAAATAGAAGCCATTATATTAAAATTTTTATTTGAAGGCCTTCAAACATTAAAAATAACAGTATCTAAGCGTTCAAAACAAAAAATTCGGAAACGCTAGAAATTTATCAATTTTAAACTGAAAGTCTTTTTTTCCTTTTATGATAAGTTTGTTGTCTATGTTATTAACTAATCAAATATAGATGTTATACGTTGTTGGCATACTGGTAGAGTATTATTAATATTTGAACAAATATTAATAATTCTGTGAAAAAATATTCTCTTTAGCTTCTCAGTGAAGCTATATATTTAATTTGAAATATAATATTTCATATTCAATGTAAAAAATTTAATTTAAAATCGTAGCAATTTTTATGGATCTTTTATAAAGAATACAAAAATTCCCGATCAGAAAATAAATTCACTATCATTGCTCGGCCTGAAAAAATTCTTGGTCATTTCCTTGTATTCCAGGTCCGGTTGCCACCCTGTATAAAGATAAGTGTTGGGTTCGGATAAGATAATTGAAATAATTAATGGATCTTAAAGGAATTTAAGAGATTGGCAGTAAATTATATGGAATTTAGAAAAATGCAACATTACATTTTCATCAAAATAGATGAATTTTCAACCACATAGTTTAATTTTCAGCATACGAAGATAAATTTACAACCAAATAGTTCAATCTGTGGTCCAGTAAGACGAATTACCTATCCAAAAATACGAATTATCTATACACAAAAACGAATTTAAAAAAGTGAAATTTTGGATACAAAAAATTACTTTTCAACGAAATAGTTGAATTTTTAACGAAATAATTAAATTTTCCACAAAACAGTTGCATTTTTAACTGAAATTATGAATCTTTAACAAAAAAATACATTTTTTCTAAATAAAAGTTCAACTTTCAACTAAGTAGTAGAATTTGTAATCGAACAAGATTAATGCCCAACGAAAAATACAGTAGCTGATATTTCAACCAAAAAAAGCTTTTAATTTTTAATAAAAAAAAGGTCGAATTTAACCAAAAAATATGAATTTCCAAAACAAAAATGGAATAGTTAGATTTGCAGTTTAAAAAAATCATTTTCACAAAAAAACGCATTTTGAACCAAATAGTTAAATTTTCTACCAAAGGGATGGATCTTCACCTAATTAAATTAATCTGTAACAGAAGAGTTCTACTTGAATTTTCATTCAACAGGATTAATTTTCTAGCAAACAAAAAATAATTTACAACAAAATGTATCAATTTTCAACAGGATTGTTGAATTTTCAACTAAAAACGAGGAATTTTCAAACAAAAGGAATAGCTAAATTTTCATTCATCAAAATTAATTTTCAACTGGATAAAAACAACGCATTTTCAACAAAATAGATCAATTTTAAACGAATAAAATGAATTTATAACAAGTTAGTTCAAATTTCAACCAAGTAGTTGAATTTTAAACCAGAAAATATGAATTCTCAATGCAAAATTCAGTAGATGAATTTACTACTAAAGACTATCATTTTTCGGCAAAAAAACGGATTACTATAATTATCAGATAAGAAAATTAATTTTTAACTGAAAAAACCACGAATTTTCAAACAAATGGTTCAATCTTCAATCAAATAGTAGAATTATCAATCAATAGAAATGAATTCTGAACCAACAATATAACAGTGGTTTTATTTAATTGAAAACCATTAACTTTCAACGAAAAATAGTTGAATTTACTTATTGGGTTCTATAATTGAAGGGCAACACCACATAAGGGCGTAAGTGCCAAAATCCGAATTTTACAGGAGAAACAAAAAACTGTAGAACTTTTAAGCAATTAATTTAAAAAAAAGAAATGCGAAAACTGTTCGAGGTACTGTTAGCCTTTATCGATCCATGGAACTAACATCCTTAAACAATCATCCATCTTCGAGAAAACTTTTGCAAAGGAACGGCGCGTCCCCAAAAAATCTGATTTTGGTACATAAAGAGTTGCATAACTTTTTTATTTTTGAATTAAAAAAAAAAGTAGAAAGTACCTTCGAGCTATTGGTTATCTATATTGAATCGCGAAAAGAGCGCTCCAAAAAAAGTAGCTACGTGCGAGAAAACCCTTCTAAAATAGCGGCGCATCCTAAAAATTCAAATTTTGACTCCTAAAAAGTTGCGTAACTGTTTTATTTTTGCATTTAGAGAAAAAACAAGAGAGTACTTTCGAGCTATTACTTAACTCTATCAATCCGAGAAATAAACATCCTAAAAGAAGCAGTCACATCCGAGAAAACCCCTTATCAATGGTGTGGTGCGTCCCCAAAAACGAAAATGTGGACACACGAAGAGTTGCATAACTTTTTTATTTTTTGAAGAAATTAAAAAACAAAAAAGAACTTTTAAGCTATTACTTAGCTCTATTGAATTGTGAAAAGAACAGGCAAAAATATTCAATTACTTTACAAACAAAAATGCGAAACATGGATTTTGACCTACTTCTAAATCGAACCGGACCATAATCTTTTACAGAAATATGAGTTGGATTAAAAACATTATTTTAGGCCAATAAAACGCATTTCCGAAATTTGGCACTTACGCCCTTATGCGGTGTTGCCCTTCAATTAAGTTCGCATTTAAGCGAAAAAAAACAAGACAAAGGGAAAGTTTCTTGAAAACAGTGGAAAGAGAGGAATTATTTAAAGAATAAGAATAGAGAGAAATATAGAAAAGAGGGTAACATTACAAACATTTCAAAAAATTGTTATTCACCTTTACAATTTCCATGTGTGATGTCACTTTCTGCGTTAACCCTTTCCCCCTCCTACGTCGCAAATCGTCACAAAACCTGTTAACCCCCCACACCCTGGAAATGTGACGTAGTCACACTTTTCGCACGAAAAGTTACTACGGAAACAATACGTCCCGTTACATTGACAAACATGTCACATTTTGTTGAGCAGAGATATTTTTTGAATAATTTGGTATTTTGATTCGACACTTTTAAGACGAATAGTCGACGTGATTAGGGTCTGAACCCTACCATCCCCGAGGGCAGGATCAGCAGAAATCCCTTTAAGTCAAAGATTGAATGAAATTTTGTGAAAGGTAAATCGCGACCCCGCATAGAGGATCAATTTCACACCCTTCGTTCTTCATATCAAAGCTGCCCCTTTTCTTCCGCCTCTCTCTACTTCCACGTCCACAATTCTACCCCTTGGGATTCACCATCTTAAAACGGAGGGAGGGCGCCAAACATTATTCACGTCGCGAAATAATGTTCCGATCGACAGCCGTAAACTTGGAAATAGTCGTTGGATTCGTCGGTAATTATCTCTGCCTTCATCCGCGCCGAACTTCATTCCTTCAGAGATAGATAAGCGCTGAAATAGCTCCCTCGGTGAGAGCCATTCAATTTAGTTTGCCTCGAATCTAATTACTTCTAATAGTTTGTTAATTTTATTGGATGACGATGCAATTAAACAATTATCACGAGACAAAAACTCCAATAACGCAAAGAGGTGGAATTAAAAGGGAAGGAGATGGAGGTGTTTTCATTCCCAAAGCATAATTATTCATTAAATAGCATAAAACAACTCATGACTTAAATAATAATTACGTTTTATACTGAGAAAATGGAAACTCGCAACCTATTTTAATGCGCGATTAAATATAGCCTGTCACTCTGCATGTAAACTGAAGAGAAGAAAAATGGCAAGATGAAAAATGGTAAAAGTCAGGGAATTTCTGTAAGAAAAACTTCAAGTTACTGTCAAGAATAATCAGGGCTGCCACATAGTCACTTTCAGTCACTTTTTTTTCCTTAAATCGTTTTCAGTTAATTTTTTGACATAAAGTCACTATTGTCGCATTCCTAAATAAAAATATCACTTAAGCCACTTTTCATTCAATAAATTAACTCATGGAATCTTTGAAAACCCACTACTGAATTCAGGTTATACTTATTTCTGAAGTTTCTTGAATTCTTTTGAAATATTTTAGGGTATTTCCAAAGATTCCTAAAATTTGTAACAGAAATTAATAATTTGGAAGGATTAAAAGGGCTTTGAAAGATTATTTTAAGATTATTATATAAGATTTCTGAAGGTTTCAGTGATTTGAAGGAATTTTAAATACTCTCAAGATATTTCACGAAAATTGACGGATTTCGTAGGATTTCAATGATTTTCAAATGTTTCAAGGTACTTCTAAAGACTTTCAATGATTTTGAAGATTTTACGGTAGGAAGTGCCTACACGTGCCGAAAAAAATCCGGCTATTCGTACTGTAATCTCGGTACAAATAGCCCCTTTTCCAGCTCCCGCTGTCCGTAGCAAAAAAATGCGATTATTTGTACCGAAATTTAGGTGAAATCAGTCACGGCCTTTAGAATATTTAAAAAGATTCCAAGGAATTTAAAAGAGCTTCAAGAAATATGAAGTACTTTCATAAAGATTTTACGGGCTTTGTAATATCTTTCAAGATATACCTATATATCTATATATAGGAACCTTAAAACGTATTTTTAATACATTTCAATAATTCGAAGTGATTTTAAAGGATTTTAAATATTGTAAGGTATTTTTGAGTAGTCCAAGTAATTTTCAAGAACTTTACAAAATTGTAAAGGACTTTAAAATATTTTGAAGGATTTGAAATATTTTAGGGTATTTAAAACAATTCATTCATTCATTCATATGTAATTCTCTTGAATATTTGTAATTCACTTGAATTCTTAAAAATGCACTCAATTTGACACAATTCAATGCATTTTTTTTTTAATTTTTGTAGTTTTTCTTTCATTCAGCCTGAAATCTTTTTAAATCATCTTGAATTCTTAGGGATTTCAATTAATTGTTTTAAACTCACATACTTTCTTTTGCACTTATTTCAAACTCACTGAATTCAATACATTTTTTCATATTTTTGAATTGTTTTCAATTCACTTGCTTTTTTGGCCGTGACTTGTTATGAGTTTCATAGAAATCTTCCTAATTCTTTCATATTCTACTAAATTCGCTGGAATTTCACTGAAATCAATGGATTCATGTAAATTCTTTTGAATTTAACTTGAAATTTCATGATTATAGAATGTTCGTCTTTAAATATTTGAAGGATGGCAGTACAGAACTAGATAACCAACAAGATGGAAATTTGTTAGTTGAGCAAAAAATCATTCTGTAAAATCGGAATCACTATTTAAATATGAAACGAGAATGCACTCTCAAGCTGAAGTGTTGCTAAATTGAGGAAAAAAAAATCATCTAGGTTCGAGAAAATGAATGTTGAAATTGACAATCCCAAAGTGGCACTAACCCAAAATTGGAGCAAGAGCGGCTGCGGATTTAAAAAATGCAATTTTCAGTGGAACTACAAAATTCTTGTGAGATATTAAGTATATGAATTTGGATAAACAAAGTTCGATATAAGAAAGTTGGTCAATTGCAAGAAAATCGACCAAGAATTTTAAGATATAAAGTTATGGGTTTCTAAAATCGGCTTTGCACAGCGATGCAAAATCCAGTTTTTAATTTATTTGTAAAATTAAAAAGTTACCCGAGATATGGGCATGCTAAATGATAATAAAAACGGTTGTTCCAGAAAAATTATCTTGTTTCGAGAAAATCAAAATTCAATATCACAATGTCAAAGTATGATAGACATTGATGGCTAAAAATCCGATGACAATTAATATATATTTTTTCATTGAATAACAATAATTTCAAGCAATATCTATGATGAAAGGTTAAAAAAATTATTTCTAAGTTACAATTTTAACTAGAACGGCGTTACATTTTTTTAATTGTTACATAAAAATTATATTTTGAAAAAAAAATCATTTTTCCAAAATGTGTGTTTGATTTTTCAACCATTTTTATGGAATAAACCCATTTTCGATTAAAAGGTGTTGGTTACCTAGTTCCATACTGCCGCGCCCTTCAAAATTTATCATCAGGGTAAATGAAAAATTAGGCAGGGAAAAGGAAGAAATTTTGAAAATGATGTTTTGTGGCCATCCTGAACTAGCTATTCCATTCTTAGAATATTTCTCCATGAAGATAATTAATATGCTGTTATTGAATCTTGGAATTTATTAGGTTGTTAGCCTGAGTGAGGTAGGTAGATATTTAATCATCTTTATTCCGTAGAATCCCTAAATGAAAATTGATCTAACGCCGTATGAATTTCCGGGATAAAAGCTCTATCCCTGTCGTAAATATGAGCTGTACCTTTAAAGACGTAAGGGGTGGGGTATATGAGAAGGGCTCGGCTGCTAGGTATGAAGGTGGGGTTTTGACGTTAGTTCCGAGCGATTTGCCTCTCATGCGATTTAACACGAGGGCTATTATGACTCGATATAGATATAATAGTACTTCCATTTCGCTTCAACGTTCGCACACTAGTTTATACCGAGGTACTGACTGTCGTATTATTATGTGGTGCGAATCCGCGTATAGTACGGGACGATTATAGTTGGGGCTTTGGGGGTTTCTCGGGAATGAGTTTACATCGAATCTAGGAATATCAAATTGGCATTCCAACTCTCTATTCATTCTACTTACTAAATTCCTCTCTATTTAAATTGGTACATTTTTGATGAAATTTCCAAATGTCATTTTCAGATTTCCGGATTTCCCACATCGGAATTAACGTTTTTCCCACTTCTTTCTTGTGATATATGGGTCTTCATTTCGCACGTCAAACCTAGGTAAAAAAAGTACTAAAAGATACTGGAGAAGTTGGAAATTTAATATTCTTTATCGGCATGGTTTTACCAAGTGCACCGATTTAGGATAAGTTTTAAAGAAAGGCCGTGTCTACGGGTACCGAAATTTCGGTACGAATAGCTTCCAGATACTACTTTGGCTATTTGTACCGAAATTTCGGGGATAAACTTCCGAAAAACCGATAACTCCGATTAACGCCCCCCCCCCCTAAGGTGTTGGAACGGGGTATGGATGTGACCTACAATATTTTTGTGACAAGTCACAGAGGTGCCTCCCTCACCCCCATAAGACGTTGGAAAGTCGTAGGGGTTTGACCAACATTATTTCTGTAACCAGTCACAGGGATGCCTCCCCCCCATAAGACTTTAGAAAGGGGTAGTGATGTCATGTAAAATATTGGTTTTTCAGAAAAACAGTATATTACATAAAAGGTGTTTTTTCAGGAGATCAACAACTTCTATTTGAAGCTTGTGAGTATGTGTGTGTGTAGATGTCACACCTTTTTTTGAACACGGTAACTTGAAAACGGTTGCAGATAAATTGATGAAATTTGGAGGGCTTATTTTCACCACTAATGTCTTGAAACTGTTCTGATTCTCATAATTTAAAGTTGATGCGAGAAAAGAAAAGTTGTGTTGATTCAAGGCGAATCGATTGACCTATAATATTGTTACATTTTATTGAAGAGTAAGAAAGCTATGGTAATGCATAATATTTGAAAACACGGTTTTTTATAGTAAAACTTTTTTCTTGAACATAATTCAAAGTTAACGCATGGATGCAAAAGACTTTTTGATCATAAATTTTCAAATAGGATAATTCTGACAATGTTTGTAAGGAAATCATAAAGCTGGGAAAGGGATAGGGTGCGACAGAATTTTTCCCTTCCCTTGTCCAGCTCAAAAAAGTATTATTTCGAATATAAAATTTGATTTGTCTAATTTTTTCTATGTATTATTTTTTATTATTTTGTACTTTTGTACATTTCTATTTTTAAATTGATCAAAATGAAGACTTTGTTTTGTCTATTATTCAAAAAATCACTAATGCTTCCTCTATGAGGAAGCAAATACATTTGCTAACGGGAAGCAAAGTGCTCGTGAAATGAGCACCATGTATTATAAATACAAACAAAGTGTAAACACTCGAGATCGAATTCACAGCTAGTTTAACTTGCAAATGCGTTTAGTTTTTAACGAAATTAAAAATCGTTCAATTTTTAATATCTTTTACTTAAAATTGCTTCAAAAACGATATAATTATCAACATTCAGAAATTTATTGATTCATTACGGCGTTTAATTAAAAATATTGAGCGTTTGAATTGAAAAACATTAAGGCTTCAATTTCTGCTTTGAGTGTTTCAAGTTGCAGTTTATTTTTGATTTGATTACTTAACGTGACAAAATTTTCACTTTTAAGAGTTTAAATTTTTAAATTTCAATGAACGTGAAAAATTTTTTATGATCCGGAATTGAACCGGGATATGATACCGAATTTTTTTCTTTCACTGCATCGGACCCCTATAAAACACAGGACCATAGCACGATCGGAAATTTACTAGGAAAAAAATTCTTTATCCCAAATATCGTGTCCAATCTAAAAAATATGACGCATCTAGCCAAATCAAACTGAACGTTTTTGTGAAGGATGAAATTTCAATAATACACCATTTTTCTATTAAAATGCATGTAAAATATAGAAGTTTGATAAAAATTTGGTAAAAACTGTTAACTTCTCTAATAATTTTCTTTCGAATTATTGATTTTAATTTCGAAATCGTAAAAAAAATATTATTAGACATTTGTACTACAAGAAATTTTCGGTACAATTAGTGCGGGGTCCTTTTGAAAATTTTAATTTATTATTCTTGACAGTTAGTTAAATTTAATTTTTGAAAAAATTGCGTGCAAAGTTCGATTTCTTGTGCCGGGTAGTAGCCGGAAAGTGCCTGATTCACACACAAGTGGGAGAAGTTCTTCACGCAATCTTAAACTGTAAGAAGTAAATCGGCCAGTTTTTCGCACACGGCTGATAGTCAATCAAAAAACAACATTCATATGCATACACAGCTGATGACATTCGTTTTACTATTTGGAAAATACATTTTTTTTTTTTTTCATTACTGGGAAGCTTCGGCCCCGCTATAGGTTCACCTCAATTCGACTAATTTTTAGAATCGAACTTCTGAGGGGTAGTTTCAAAGAATAGTATGTGCAATGCGTGCACATCGATGATTATCGACTCGTGTGACCGTTACCCTCGCTTCGTTCGGGCGGCAAACTTCACACTCGTCTCGATTCACCTACTTCGCGCACTTGTCACACAATAAAGTATTAAAGAAATGTCCTGCCTTTTACATTTTTTGTTTAAATTCCCTCACTTTTCTCTGACTTGCAGGTTTTCCCTGACCTGCGCCCACCCCTGTTATGAGTCACATTTTGTTATTCAGTGTAATTGTAACAGTTTAGTGTCGACAACGAGATCGACAAGTCTGAGGTAAGCCGGACACTCAGACCGCTAGAAAATCGTAATCACAGGATGTGAGTGGAGAGGAAGCAATGGAACCCGACCCGAGGGAGTCGAAACAAACTCTCGAACATGCACGCTAGGCTAGAGTGCTGACAAAACAAAACTTGATTGGGCAGAGTTAGTCTTGTGTGTGTTGTGGTGTGACAATCAGAGCACACAAGGCGACATCAAAGCGCCCGCTCTTGACTCGTTTTCGACCCCTTTCCTATGATGCTGTTTCGTTCGCATTCGCACACATTTCGACCATCCTTCGAGATCCGCAGATGTGGACCAGAGTCAGCCCTTAGAGCTTAGATCGTCTGGCTTCGAATCCACAAAGGATGCAGACCGAGAACTGATTTTCCATTAACAACTCTATTGCAACCTCGCCAGCATTATTCAGTAATCCCTTCAAAGTATTTTACGACGTCTACAACAATCTGCTTGTATCTTTATATCCACAATTGAAATAAAGAATATCGAAAGAAAATTGTTCCCGGAGTGGCCGTTTTTATCCAGAAAAAAATCTGATTATCAACGATTTGGTCTTAAAGCGAGGCTTAAGGCCGTATGACGAGTGGCTCAGGTGACCGGATTCCTACCTTACTGACACTTTTTTTATTTGTAAACTTATGTTCACACGAATAGCCACATCGAGTTGAAAATTTGGGATAATGAATAAGAAGCACTAAGAAATGCAGCTCTGTCTGGTCCTAAATTTTAGTAATTATGAAAAAAGTTAAAAAAATTATTTACAAAAAAAATCTTTTTTCATAATTATAAAAATTTAGGACCAGACCCGCAATTCTTAGTGCTTCTTATTTATTATCCCAAATTTTCAACTCGATGTAGCTATTCGTGTGAACATAAGTTTACAAATAAAAAAAGTGTTGGTAAGGTAAGGTAGGAATTCGGTCACGTGACCCACTCGTCACATGGCCTTAAAGGGACTACATAGTTCGCATCCAGCCCCTTGATCTGCTCGTTGAGGGGCCTATTATTATTTTGCCCGAGTTGAGCCCTGGCAGTACATTCTTCTTCAAGCTACACTGCGAACCATGGATGCGAATCATGGCACAAGCGGTAGCAGGTGCAATTAGAAAGAGAGACATTAGAAAGAGAAATGAGAGACAGTGCAGAGCAAAGTAGTATTAAAATTCGATCAATTTTAATTTCAGACTTGAAGCTTTCCATAGATCTATTTACGCTGTGATTCCTCCAAAACAGTAAAGAGTAACTAGAAAGCAAGAAAATTACACGGAAAATGTGTAGTTCAAACAAAAAAATACTGAAAAATCCAATCAGTTGGACAAGAATATATTTGAAGAAAGTAATTTTTGTTTTTGAAAGAGCCTTGATTCATGGATTTACATATATTTAAAATGTAACTATATGACGTCAGGAGTTTTAGATGCCATATTAAATCGAAACTTCACGTACAAATTTTTGATCAGCAAGATATACAGAGAAATTAAATAAGTTTTAAGTCAAGTTTTAAAATATTATAAAAATTTAAAAACTAGTTCTGCTATTAATAATTCTAATTATTTTTATTTCAAGTGGTCTCTTATAATCTCTTTTTAATTGTAAGATAAACTGTTAAATCGATTATAAATTTCAAACCGCTGTAAAAATTAAGCCTATTTCACTAGCGCCATATTCAGAGTTTTAACATTCTTAATTTATCTATATGATACCTTTGTTCAATAATTTATATATGGGATTAATTAATAATAATACTTAAAATAAGTTCTGCTGCAAATTCCTGCTTTAAACCTTTTATCAATATCAATGGTTCACTTCTAACAATATTCGTAGCTAGATCAAGGATAAATATCGCTGGTTCAGCTATATATTTTCCCGTGTAGTTACTCAAATTTTCCAGAGTGATATAATAAGCTGATAACATTTCAAAAGTAAAAAGGTATCTGCACACAATTCAAATAATAATTTGAGAGTTGACCAAGAAACCGATTCTCTGAGAAGGGCAATTAAATCCGAATCCGAAATATGAAGGATTGACACTTATACCGAAAATTAAAAATTACAAATTCATCAAAAATAAAAAATGAACAATAATGTAAATAACAGTACGATAAGAAACTTCATTCTCATATGTACATTACTAATATTAAGCATATGATAGAAATATTTGTTCGTAGTATCCTATAAAATTATACCCTGATGAGGAGATCTAAAGTGGTCTCGAAACATGTTGGTCCCAAAAGTAGTATAAAAAGGACGGAGAAAGAGAAAGAAAAAGAGAGTGAGGATGGCTTGTTTGTCTCTTGTTATATACTTGTATCTAACGAGCCAATTACAATGTTGTTTGGAAACATATTTTGAGGCCTTTCTATGCAATTCTTTTTGCACATATTGAACTTTTTGAATATGTCTTTTCAAAACAACTGATTTTTGGATTCACAATGTTTCTGAGCCTTTTTTTCATGCCTCGCCCCGTTTTCGAGAAAAACTAGATATCTTGGTCTTTGCAATTTGGGTTGAAGTCATTTAAATGGAACCACGTCGCAGGATGTGTTCTTTATAAAGAAAGAAATTTAAAAAAAAGGGGGGGAAACAATGTAATTGTTTATATGTATATATACTGGGGACCTGGAATTAGTTACCTCGGATTTACTAATTCCGAGAAAAGATGCTACGGTTTTTTTGGGTGAGAGAGCGGCCCGCGACGCGACGTCGAGAGAGGGTTGCTCACCCATGCGTGAAACACCAGCAGCGTAGGGACAAAGGAGCACTGCGCTGGTACTCACGCGCTTATATTGCGGAATATTGGGAAGTGGTTCACACGCCACTGTTTACTTTTGGAGGCCCTACAAATAGCTTCAAGGCTAATTGCAGACCATGCCCGAAACTAATTAAATCCAGGTAGCATTCTACTTTTTATATTTTCAAACAAATACTCGTCATTTTGTTAATTCTGAACTGTTTACAGATTTTTCGGCGAAAAGGACAGTAAGCTTCGCATCCTAGGAAATTTGAAAATTATTGTTGATGTCCTTTAGTGAAAGATTTTGCTTTGATTTGACGACCTTCAAAATGAAGGGGATTACAGGTGTTTAACTAATTTAAATATTATAAATATTTCAACTAATCCCTATTAGCGACTTTTCAATCCATTAAAAGCGTTTTTAATAAAAACTTTAAAACTCCCTCAGTTATTTCCGGGTTCCTCGGTCCAGCACCCACCCTGTGTTCGACTCTTATTTCTCCAGCAGAGTATTTTCATTAATTTGAAGGAAATTTATGATACGACTATTTTCTGCTTATAAAATTTACCAATCTT
This sequence comes from Andricus quercusramuli, assembly GCA_932178445.1. Lineage (NCBI taxonomy): Eukaryota > Metazoa > Arthropoda > Insecta > Hymenoptera > Cynipidae > Andricus > Andricus quercusramuli. The sequence goes on from CAKNXH010001716.1 coordinate 224,684, forward strand.
GCATCATAAAATAATTCGATCAGTGAACCGCCCAGGCTTGCCATTTCGTTAGGTAGAAAATACATCGCGCTAAATCACGTTCGGAGAATGCGGTTAAGCGCAACGCTCGACCAGCTCGACTGGGAGTAGCCATAAATTGCGCTCCATCGTTGAGGGTGTGGGTCAAGGAACAAACCGCATTTTCGCAGAAACGAAAATACGCGATGTCGATAAGTCCGACCGCATTACGTCGACTATTCGGCCAAGTAATTATTGGAGAAAATCCGACAATTCTGCTGGCCGTTAGAAGAACCTAAAGTCCTAATCCAGTCGAAGAATCTGTAGAATCTTCCTGTTACAAAATTGCAGGAGCGTGAACCTAAGCAGAAATCCTGATCTCTTTGAATTTTGAAGGATACAAAAAAATACGGTGATCGGTACAATGATTGGTTTTGAATGTATAATTATGCATCTATATCGATTAAAAGATGTCCAATCATTTTCATCATGAATGAAAGCGAAAAAGAAATGATTGGCCACAATTGTAACAGTTTAGTCATATAAAAAAAAGCAAAAAATCAATTCAAAATAGTTTCAACTTTGTATAGACTATGAAATGAATGGTTTTGCAACTTTGTATTATGAATAATGAACGAAAATAATATCGAACAAAAATGTTTAGCCCCAGCCAATCATTGTGTTTTTTTGAGATGATTGATCATAACTTTATATATAAATTATCTACTACTTTTATCGTTTCACATGGGAACTTTAGTCATTTGAATAATTTGCAAATTTACTATCCGTCAGTGTGTTTTAGAAATTTTTTTACGTCTATAGCCGTTCTTCCAAATATAGCCAATTCATGAAGTGGCCATTCATTCTACCGATTACCCTAATTGATGTTTTCAGCTCACAAGAATGGAGCTTTTTTCTTTTTGGGTATGCAAGGTTTAAAAGAGTTCCCTATAATTACCCAAGGGTTCGTGTATAAATTACGTAACGCAATTTTCCGACAACTTTGACCCCCTACCCCCCTATGTGCTTTTTCCGACTTTTCCCTGTAATATATATATATATATCTCAATTCAGGTACAGAGGGCTTTATTTTCGCATGCCAGGACGGTGTAATCTCCACCTTAGCATACCGCGCCCGCATTTTATGTCAAGAAGTTCCCAGTGATAGGTGCAGAGCGTGTCATGCACACGCTGAGTACCTAGAATATATACTATCGGGGTGTCCGACCCACGCAGGAACAACGTATATCTATAGACATAATGCGGCCCTAAGAGTACTTTATTACCACCTTTGTCGCTCTTACGGTGTTGGTCGCGACCCTGCCCTGCCGAACGCTCCAGGGGATATAGAGTCAATTGTCCGAAACGAGAAGTGCCAGATTTTCTGGAACTACGATTTTCGGGCAGCAGTCTCCGTTGCGCACTCGAGGCCTGACATTGTTCTCCAAGACTTCGAGAAACGAACTATATTCGTGATCGAATTCTCGGCTCCATCCGAATACAACATCACTGCAAAGGAGAAAGAAAAAGAGGAGAGATATCAAGACCTTAAAAGAGAGCTGCGTCGACTGTACCCAAAATATTCGGTACGAGTAATTGTTCTTGTGATAGGTGCTCTCGGAGGTGTGAAATTATCGCTAGTTCGTAACCTTAAAGCCATACCCGTGTGCCAAAAATATGCCAAGGCTCTTGCGAGATGGATGCAGAAAGCTGTCATCCTTGGGTCGCTTCGTGTCCTCAAGACACACGAGGGTTTCGCCGGCCTGTCGTTGTGATTTCGTCGTGCCCTGTGACCACCCATCTCACGGATGTGAGACGTGGCCATAGGTGTATTTTACCGCGGTTCTACTGGGGGCCATTGACATTTTTTCCAGATGGCAGTTGCTCTTAGTGGTACCCTGCGGTGGTTGTTTAACTTTTTTTTAATTATATATATATTGTAATATATTTATTTAAAAAATGCTAATTGAAACCTTTTTTGACTGTTGAAATTACTTTTTATAGGGAAAAGTAGGGGAAACTATACTAGAGTAGGTCAAAAAAAATTGTTAAGTGTTTTAAATAATGTATAGTAAATTATTAAAAATAGTAACTTACACATTGGGAAGACTTAATTATTATTTTAACTATTCTCGTTCAAAAACTGTCGATAAAATCCATTATTTAGTTGCTTTTAATGTTTTTGAGAAACAATCTCGAGATACGTTTCCTAACCTCTCTCTCCAAGGATATACTTTGAAATTTTTTGAAACCTCTTAAAATCCTTTGAAATCTTTGCAGATCTTTTGAAATCTCGTGAAATCCCTTGAAATCCGTTAAACTTCCTTCTAATCCGCGGAAATCATTCTAGATTCCTTAAATTCCTAAAAACCCGTTGAAATCGAAGTAAACTCCTTAAAGTTCTTCAAAATCTAGTGATATTCCTGTATTTTTGTCTAATTTAGAATTTTTCGAAAATGTGCAAAAACAAGTTTTTTTAGATCGAGCACACATTTTGGAAAAAGTTGAATATGTCGAACCTGAAATTTCACTGATTTGAATAAGAAAAAAAATTCGGTATCATTTTTTTTTTTCGGGAAAAAAATGTTTTCGTCACTTAGGAATTTTGGGATTTTCGTATTCTGCATTTTTGTTATACACTAGCAAAAACTGTCCATACGAAAAATTCGTCATAAATTTTAAAATAATCGAAAAAATTTTTCATTTTTCTCTCAGCTGAAACGACTTGACTAATTTTAGCATTTTCACTCCGCCCAAATGGACATTCCCCAAGGTGACTTCAAGGTCACGTCGACATTGCAAGATTTAAATCGTTCCCAGGGTGAATCTCTAGACTAGAGTTTCGGTGAAAGAGCAGGAGCACAGAAAACTGGGTGAGCTTTGTCGAAGCCCCGGAGAATCAAAATGTAACCTACAAAGCGGTGAGCGGTTTCTACGAGAGGGCAGACAGGAAATTACGTCTCCGGACATCCGCTGGAGCACTCCGTCGAACGGTCCGGGACTTTCCTGCAGTGGCAACGACGCTCTTGACTCTGGCACGTTAGAGTTCAGAGGTTAAAAGGTAGAACGACTTCCGCGTTTAGAAGCGAAATGCTTTCAAAAGAAGCAATCCGTGGCACAGCGCGTTTAAAAATAAAGAAAGAAATTCTTACACCATCAAAATTCACATTTTTCAGGCAACAAGAACTTTTGTGAAGTCATGTGACTGAATGTTATCAAATTTATTTCCTTTCAGATTATTTCTTTCCATGAAATATGTCCATCAGAATTAATAATTTCACAGGCCTCGGACTCACTATGGAAATCAAAAATAGTGTAGTGTCACAAATTTGAAAAAATAGTGTAATGAAATTTGTAGCGTATGTATTAAACTTATATATTAATGGAAATAAAGAATAGAAGGAGATGTGATGTGAACATGAACGATGTTTTTATTAAATTAACATTTTTGAATCATATATTCAAAAAATAATAACCATAAATTAACTTGATATCTAAATGGATATAAGTTCATCCATTGTTATCTTTTTTCGTGTGATTCTTCCAGCCATATTTTCAGTGTACAAACATCGAGTGAATAGACTGTGTTTGCAACCTTCGTTAGAATCTAGAATCTTTTTCGTACAAAAAAAAGAATCAATTGTTTTTTCTTTTCTTATGTCGGAAAATTTTTTCTGAGCCTTTTTCGAAATGTAGTCTTTACCAGATTTGCTTCTTTTTGAAGCTAGTTTGAATATTTGATTAACTTAAAAAAATTTTTATGATCATCCTCTTTATTTTTTCCTTGTTCATTCTCGTTATTTATTCTTTGTTCATCCTTGTTGTTGTTTTCTTTTCCACCCTTGTTGTGTATTCCTTCGTTTAATTTATTGGGAGAATCCTTTTTTGTTTTTTTGACACCCGAGTATTTTTTCTTGAGATTATATTGGTATGTTGCCTTTGGCAACATTCGAAGATTGGGATTGCTTTCTACGGATCAGGTCACCAACCACTTTTTTCCTCTTTGATTCAATTTCTTTAGATAATTTTTATTGCATGTACCAGTGTTAAATGAATTCCAGATATTCGGGTGAAAAAGTTTATTGCATAAACTACCTCCCATTTCCCAAATATACAGTAGATATATTCGTCTTGCATGCTATAAAGTGAAGGTAATAAATCTTTTTTTTTTTTTAGTTTTCTAAGAAAAACATGTGTCACATGAGCATCACGTCATAAATTAATTTTAGATTCGAAATTTGGAACCTAAGGCTTTAGACTTCAGTTGATCAAAATTTGTAAATACATATTTTAACGGCTTGATTAATCAGGGGAAACTTTGAATTGACATTCGTGAGGATTCTATTTTATCAAACTTTTTAAAATGAAACGGTACAATTTTTATTATTCAAATTTAAAATTATTTAATTTGGAAGAATTTCAATTAAGGGGTCAAGCAAATCTTACGTAATATTGAGGAAGGTGGAGGGGGGGGGGGGCGACGACATAAAAAGTGCTTACGTCATACGTGAACACACCTATACGAAAATATCAACTATCAAAGCTTTAAATTTGCGATAAATTTGTAAAATCTAAAAGGGTTCTATTCACAATTCTTGAATTTGAAAACAAAAATTATTCAATTTTGAAGTTAATGAATACAAATTCTATTAGGGCTTTGATTTCTAAATTATAAAATGTCAAGTTTAATTTCAAAGCCAACTAATTTTTTTTATTTTCATCTAAAAGTATTCATCTAAACAAGTGACCAAATTTTAGGAAGTGACTCACTAACGGGCTTGATATAAGTATTCAAAATTATACATTTTCAACATTCTAACATTTCAAATTAAGAAACTTCACAAATAAAATGATCAAATAGTAGCTTCCAAATTTACATTATTTTACAGCTAAGTTTTGAAATTAAATATTTAAAAATTAAAAGTGCTTCAAACTGAAAAATAATTATATCAAAGGGCATTTAAAATGACTGGCTAGGTTTTTTAATTAAAACTATGAAAAAAAATTCCTGATAAAAATTTATTTCACTATCATTTCCCGGTTCACCACCCTGAATGTAGTAAATATTAATCAATTTTTTGAATCTGTACGATATATATTCATTCCAGATCTCAAATAATACTTTAAAATAGAATAATTATGTTATACATAAAAAATCAGATCCAAATCATTAATATAACCTACGACTCTTGACATTGGATCGTAATCATAAATGAATGTCGAATCGATCACGAGCGGATATAGAGTTTCTTTCACGATGAAAACTCTTATCAGATACGAGTGAATCGAAAAAACTCACAAATCGTTCGTTAGAGTATGTGTCAAGGTTCACATAACATGGTGTCGTTCTTGAGAAACGTCGATTTCTCTCCAGATTTCTATCAACGCTATTTGCTTTGAAATTTATTTCGCCTTACAAAAGCAACAAAGGCTGAAAGGATGTGAAGTACCATTGTAATATTTCACTAGTAATCAAAGAATTCTAATGATATATTCAAGCAGAATTTCCCGTTTCTTTCAAGTGTGCTATCATCTTTTTATCATTAAAGTCATAAAACTGATAATTCAAATTCAGACTCCTCAAGTAGCCTCTCTGCTGAGAGAAATTCTATTTTTTATAATAAAAATGTAAATAAAATTACCACATTAAAGAAAATAATTTCCTTCCGTAAATATACTCGATGCTTTTTATCGCATTCCCAAAAATCAATTCCTCTGCAGTCGCTGTAAAACTAATCAAAAAGTTAATCCTAGCCAGACTTTCGAGTTTACGTTTTAGTACTGAAAGATTTCCAAACGCTGTCACGTTCAATCGACTAAAGTCTGGTTTAAGCTTGTAATAGAAACTTTTTTTATGGTTACGTACAAACTAAGTACTTAACTTTACAGTTTTCAACAGTACTAAGGCTTGATCACCTTGATCTTCAAGTTTTTCAAATGTTTAATTTATTCACGAATGCGATACATGCACAATGCACAATCTGGTGCATTTAATGACAAGGGGGTATGTATATGTTACAGAACAAGTATAGAATCCGGCATTATACATAATGCCTAGGCAACATGTATGTACATTGTCCAACTGAGACCATGCAATGTATGTACACTCAACTCCCTATACAAGACCTCCGGTTTACGATATTTCTAGAACTAAAGGCCTCCAAAGTTTCGTGACAAGAGGAGCCGCGGGGCCGAAAGAAAGGTTGTGCTCAGTCAAGGGTGACAAACAGCTCGAGGGGCGCACTCTCAACGCGTTGGTTGCTTCAGGTTGCGTCATGCATCCAAATCCAACAGAAATGATTTGTGCAACCCTGCCTGTTTACGTTTCGATTCCCCCGATTTAGGATGATGGCCAAGGCAAGCCATGCCCGAAACCGGTCTTAAACAGAGAGTTGAGTGTAATACTTTTCAATTATTTTATTTCACAATTTTCCTACTACAAATCTCCAATTTAAGCATAGAATTAGTCTTTATTTTATTTTATAATTCATTTAGAGTTTTAAATTAGAATACATTAAACTAAGTATAATTCAAAAGATTTGTTCCGAAGTGTTGTGCAATCTTCAGATGAT
>CAKNXH010001716.1:241252-331718 GCA_932178445.1 Andricus quercusramuli
AGTTGGACAAGGGACATCTGTGCACGTGCACAGTTGGGCAAGTGACATCTGTGCACGTGCACAGTTGGGCAAGTGACATCTGTGCACGTGCACAGTTGGGCAAGGGACATCTGTGCACGTGCACAGTTAGGAAAGTGACATCTGTGCACGTTAAAGTGCACATGAGTCCATCTGTGCACGTCTAAATTTCGACGTGCACAGTTGTCCAAGTACCATCTGTGCACGTGCACAGTTGTCCAAGTGACAACTGTGCACGTCTAAATTTCGACGTGCACAGTTGTCCAAGTACCATCTGTGCACGTGCACAGTTGTCCAAATGACAACTGTGCACGTCGAAATTTCGACGTGCACAGATGGGCTCCTGTGGTCTTGGACGTGCACAGTTGTCCGTCCGGCCATCGACGTGCACAGTTGGGCACGTGCAAAGTTGCTACGTGCAAAGTTGTCCGTCACCCAATTGCATGTAACACATATAATTGACACATTGAGGAATTATTTTCTGCTGAAGACAGATACTTTCGAGTATGTTGAATAATGGTAGGAGAAATTGAAGATGCCTTTTATCTAGCACACTTCGCGGGGGATTTTAACCAACGCTGCAGCAACAATCGAGATATTCAAGCCTCTAAACGCTTCCGGACAAAAGCAAGCAAGCCCGTCACATCGAAAATGTTCCACTCACCTTGGGTTTCCACGGAGTGCGGCATGGTGCAGAGCGTTGAAGCCATTGTTGTTCGTAAGGGTGATGTCTGCTGCATGGTCCAACAACAGAGCCAACATGTCATCTCGTTTCTTCGAGATTGCATCGTGCAACGGAGTGTCTCCTTCGGAGTCCTGTGGAGAAGAAGGATTTTTCTCTTTATAATGCTTTCTTACGTTTTTCGCAACACTTCCTCTACCAAGGGAAAGGAATGAACAATGACTTCAGGATGAATACGCTTTTTTCATTTAATAAGAAATTCTTGCTCAGAATGAAAAACAGTTTCTTTGATTTGAAAGGAAATCCTGCATAAAGCTTCCCGGCTATGTCCCGGTTTTCCCGGTCAAAAATTATAATTATAACTAGCCAACTTTCAATAAGTTCCGCTCGAAAAGTGGGTTTTTAAGTTCCAATTTTAAGAGTAAACCCCTCTTTCGCGAAACATTCAAATTTATTTATGAAAATTTTAGGCATTTAGAGTATCCATCAATTATATAAATTTACAATGCGACACGGAGAAAAACTGACTGTCTTACAGAATGTTTTGTTCAAATTATAAAAACCGATTCGATGTGAAGGCATCATGGAACCAAAAAAATCTCCTTGACAACGAATTTAGAAAATTTACATTCTGAAGATGTGCGAAATTGATGTTATATAAAAACTGTTCCTTTGCGTGAGAGATTTGAATTGATATATGTACTACTAAGATAGTTTTGAAAATGTATGCACCCCTATTGTCGGAAATTTGACATCAATATTTTCTCACTTCATAGAAACAAAATTATCATAAATTTGAGAAAACGGAATATTCATGTCATAAGGTGTGAAGCTGGCTTAAATAAAAATACAGTTCTTTATTACAGTCACGTTTTGTCAATGAGTGAAGTAATCTGCTGGCATCGATAGACATTTCATATGTTTTTTCCGTGAATTTATTAGTAATTAATCATATGAATTTAAGTTACATAATTACCATGTTAGATATACAGAAAGGATGTTTCGTTTTCAAATAAAAAAGGAACTTTATTATTTGAACGTACCATCAATATACGCTTTAAATTATTAAATAAGCCTCTGCAAATTATAAAAGGAACATTCAATTTTGAACGAAAAATTAAATTTAAAATCTTATGTAAATATATAACCATTTTCGAATTTTTAACAAAAAAAAAAAAAAAAAGAAAAAAGAGTGGAACGATATTTATTGCAAAATTAAAAACAAATGAAAAAATTTCGATTTTCGAAAAAATTCCAGGCTATTTCCAACTGCTCAAAATTCCAGTCAGTGTTAACACTGATATAGACTTCCAGGGCTGTTAAACCACCCCCAAACGATTAAAATTCATATTTGATCACATAGCGGATAAAATTATTTTCAATCCTAAACAGTTTTCAGCAAAGATAAAAAATTAAAAATTATATAAAAGTTGAAAAAACACCCCTTTCATGAACAAAAACAACCCATTTTCGATCTACTGACTGTTTCTAATAAAAATATTTCTTTCATCTTATTTGAAATAGTTACAAAAATTATTCAAATAATGAAACAGTTTTAGATATAAAATAGTTGACATGGATATTCTTACGGGTCAAAAACTACTATACAGAAATATGCATTATTCACGTCTACGGGTGGTTTATTCAATCTTGAGGGTTTTATTATACCATCCATATAGTACACAGTATTTTGAAATATTTTCTCATGAATTTTTATACGTATTTAATATGAATTTTGTTACATTCAATAAGAAATCTATCATTGACATTTTAAGCTTTAATCCGTAAGGGTATCTCATGTTAACTGTTTTATATCTAAAATTGAAGTCTGAATAATGTTTTGTGATTATATTATTCAAAACAAATGAAATATTTGCATTAGACACTGTAGGGAGCTAGAAAATTAATTTTTGTTTATAAGAGGGTTGTTTTTCAAATTGCTGAGCTTGGTTTTTAAAGCTTTGTTATACTCTTTTTTTACTATTTTCGACATGTGAGAAAAATACATTTTTTTGCGTTTGGGGGGTGGTTTAATAGTCCTGGGAGCCTGTACTACGTTATTCATCAAAGACAAAAATTCCCAGTTGTTTCTTCACCAAATACTATAATACTATAATTGTATTACTATCTATCATTATTTGAATGCCGAGTCAAAACGTCCGGACATACCGTACGTTTATGTTAGTTTATGATACAGTCGAGTCTAAACGCACGGACCTGACAAGGGGAAGGGGGAGCTAGAAAAGGGAAAGGAGCGTGGCTTGCGTCCAGACGTATAGACAGTGCCTTGTTTGAAAGTAAATTAATTCTATCAGTATTTTTAAATATTCAGAAGAGAGGAAAATATTAAAAATCTGCCTTCTCGAAAGAGAATTCATTTAAACGAATTCCTAGTGAAATTAATTACGCGATTTTAAATTAAAACTTCAAATCGCCTCTGCGATATCGAGCATTATTTGCTTGCTCTCATTTGAATAAAACCGGCAATAAATGCACATTTGTAAATAATCCATAATCTCTCGCAAGTGGAAATAATTAAAAAGGAATTTCCTCGCAGGAGAATATTATTCAGTGTATAAAAAAATGCATTAAATTGGGGTAAACAGCTTTCATTGCCGTTAAACAAAAGAAATTTTCGTTTCATAGACATTTTTTGGTACAAAAGACATGGAAGTATGACAATTGATGTCGAAGACGGTTCAGGGTGGATGCAAGAGAGCGGAAATTTGAAGCGGGCTGATTGCACCGCAAATATTGACATAGCTAATTTTGCCCTGAGAGCGACCTCTTCTATCTGCCAACTGTAGGTGACGAGTTAGGTTAATGAGAGCTTTAAGACGCCTACTCAGAATGTAAAATAAACAACAGCCAACCTCGAGATATTCTGAGGAGTTTCTCTTCTGGAAAGGCACTAATGCCCGGACGTGAAGATCTTCTTGATTCTGAGCAATAATTTTCCTTCTTAACTGTATCTAATTCTTTAATCAAAGAATGCATCCTTTGATCAAATAATAATATATTTTTCTTGAATCGAGCATTTTATCAGCAAGACGTCTCTCTCTACTTAAGAGATATTCCAAGCCTACATAGATCGTTAGCCATATACATCCAGCTCAGTGTATCCGGAGAGATAATGCGAGTTGTGAAAAGAAGAAAGAGTATTGTGTTAAAGCTTTGATACGAAGCATCTTCCGTTTGCAGTTTCAACTTTGAGCTGAACTAAAAGAGAAACCCGACCGGAGAAGTACGCCATGAAACAGGTTGCGAATCTGTAGATTCAGGTGATTCTATCTTCTCTGACGAATAATAAAACTATTTTGATGAGAATCGAAAGTCATTACTGTCTCGAGAAGAACTATTTGGGAAACAAATTAAGAAAAGCAAAGGTTTAGTTCCTGTATTTGATTGTGAGAATTTATCATCCAATCCGGATAACTAGAAAACATTGAAAGCACCCTCGGCCCCTTGTTGAATACTTCAATTCTTCTAATTTACTTTATAAAAGAGAGGTTGCAGAAACTAGTGCAGATGATTGATACCATTTCCGAAATAATTGCAACACTGGAGATGAATTCTGATGCAGAATAATGGTTATAGCATACCAAATGGTAAACACAGACGGTATTGCTCTCGACGATATTCACCAGCCCATTTATCATAAACATAACTGGTCGAAAACTGGAGCAAACCTCCCCCAGTTTTACCTCTGATTTCGTTACCTGATAACGAACTTCTGCATATATAAATGTATGCCCGAGCTATTTTAGTTATAACATGTTTCAGAGTTTTGAAATTCCATAAACATGACTAATGATTTGAAAAGGGCTTAGCCGAATAAGGCTTAATTTAAACTAATTTAATGACTTCTATTCAAAACATAACATATTAAAGTTTTAGGTTAGAAGAAATCAACTGTTTTCTCGAAAATGGTTCTTCCTTGGTAATTGGTGTTATCGCCCTACCTGGGGTTAACACACATGTTCCCTCCCGGGAGAAAAATGTTTCCTCAAGTTTCCATTCGCTCCTACTTTTCTTCTTTGCATAATTCCGAAGATCAGGAATTTTTTTTCACCATTACACAGGTCGACAAAATGTGACATATGTATTCATGAAATGGGGTGTGTCATTTCCGAAGTAGTTTTTTCTCCTAAATTGCGAATCAGATTTGGTTTTGATATCAAATAAAGAAGGAAATTCCATTACTTCAGCCGATATTTCCGTATCTTTCTAATAAATGATACAATTTGAAAGATTTTTTCCAACTACCTGAAAAGGGTAGAAAAAAAGTATCCAAGTCGTTTTTGGAAAATATATATGATACATTTTTTAATGATTATTGAAAAATGGACATTTTACAAAAACCGAGAAGAAGGGGGGTTAAATCTTACACAAATCTAATACCTTCTGTGAATGAGAATGTGAAAATACAAATTTTCAAGTACTGGGAGCATTAGTGATAGTTATTTTATTGTTTTAATCGTTAGAAATAGTATTGAGAACATAAAAACAATGAAATATTGTAAAAAAACACACACGAGATGAAGGAGAAATTAAATAAGCAAGGTTTTGATGAGAATGTGCCCACTTATCGGGCAGAGTTTTTCTACGGTCAATGTTATTTTTCACGAATAAAACAAAAAGTACACATTCTATCAAAATGTGACCAATAAGAAATTTGTAGATCTTTTTTTTTACGCACAAATTTTGTTTTATCATTACTTGTCGTATCTTGCATAGTTTGACCGTAAAATTGAATTTTTGGATTTTTCATTATTTTTTGTGCAATAAAAATGCGAATTTTCGATTTTTCAAGAAAATTCAAAAAGTCGTTATGATAATCTTGTAGGGCGTACAAAAAGAAACACTTTTCTTGTCTCGACTTTTTTTCGTATCGTGCGTTGTTTGGCTTAAAATGTTAATTTTCGTTTTTTTTTTGTTTATTTTGAAAATGCTATAGCTCTGACAATTTCCTTTAACCAAGAAAAGTCATAACGATAAATTGTTCGAATTTCCATCTACTACGAAGAGCCGTAAATAAAAATTTCAAATTTGGAAAAAAATGGTCACAAACATTTTTTAAGTGCTCTAACTTTTGGAATTTTCGTCCAAAATAGCTGCCTGACGAACTCGTCCTTTCTTTTCACACTCTTATTAAGTGTGCTAGGGGGCAATCCAATCGGATCATTTCTTCAAATGTTATCGTGTTTAAAGACTACAACGACTACAACGACGACAACGACAGACAGACACCGACGTAAAAATTATTGTAACTATTACCGAATAATATATCTGCAAATACTACTTACATGGAATCGTAAAATATGTAAAATAAACCACGAATATTTCTGACAAAACGGAATTTCGAAATTTGCCATTTAAATAAATTGCAACAAATGCTATAGTTATCTGCCGAGAACTGAAATTTTCAGATGCATTTTTAGTTATTCAGACTCTTAAAAATGTTTGCAATTTTAATATACATTTAATATATTAAATCTAAAACCTAGGTATACGAAATCGCCATTAAGAGACCATGTTATTAAATTGCATATACCGCATATTGATCCTTTATCAGAAAAGTCAGATATTTGCACTTTACACAAATTAAAAACAATTTTAGCAGCAATTTTCTATTATAAATATAATCGAACATAATATTTTCTCCTAGATAAGTATAAATTACACTGGTTTGTAAGAGAAAAGTTCAATTAAACAAATAATTAGGAAATCTAACCTCCAAGCAACTTTACTCAAGTTAAAATTATAAAATTCACAGCGAATTTTAGAAAAAAATCCACCGGTATGTTGTACTTTAATTATAAGTTGGAATTTAGTCGACGAATTTAAGGTTATTACTTTATTTTTTAATATTTGACAAGATCTGGAGGCATCAAACAACTTGTTGTTTCCACGCACTCTGTTTTACCGACTTTAATATACATGTATATTAATTTTACAACATGACTGTATATGAAAGTTAATTCACGGTTATGCAAATGACTTTACTCTATATTAAATTTCTATCAGATTTTTTTAACAGTGCAGACATGGCATTTCCTAATAAATTGAGCAATGGTCGCTCAGAATATTAAAATGTGTAAATTGCAAACAACAATGGTAATTTTCATAATTCCTATATATGTTGGAAATCGGAAATGCGCGTAGCTGTTACTATTTTAAATGATTTAATTTATTATTGGAATAGAAAAAATTGCCTTTTGTAAATAGCAACGATTACGTTCAGACACCAAGCTAGTGGTAAAATTTACTATTTGACATAATAATCTCTTATTATGAATCGTTTTTAAAGAAAAATGGTAAAGATTGTGAAGTGTCCTTTCAAAGTTCGAAACAATAATTTATAAATAGTACTCTTTGCTCTGCTTTCAAGTTAGTATAGTAGTAGTAGTTACGCGATGATATCGAGAACCATGGTCCTTGGATTCAACTTGAAAAAATGCATGGAAATCATGTAATTTTCCATAATTTTCAACATTTAAACGTAAGTACTGTAGAAATTACGAACTTTGTATCCCTATATTAGAGAGTGCGCTTTTTGGACTCCAACAATCAGGAATTTTAGAAATACAATTTAGGGAATATAATTTTGTCATGGAAAACGTGCCACCTGGATTTGATGAATGCAAGGGCGAAAATGCGTTAAATCTCACATCTACACATTTCTCTGGTGTGGACATAAATGTAGATGGGAACGGCGCTCCACGTATACCTAGGTCATGTGTACCCAGCTAACCTAATACCATCCGCTGGTCAGTCGAGTACATGCATTACACTCGTATACGCGTGCATAATGCTACGTTTATGCCTGACATTCATCATTAGCTCGGTAATTTATGTTGAACACGAATGGGCCCCGAACCAGACTAATTAATATAAATTGCCGCAGCGAGGATTACAGGGCCGGTATGGCATAGTAATGCAATTCATTGTGTACTTTTCGAATCGGTCGAAAGCCGATTAAACAACGAGGGCCAACCGCCAGTGGATATTTAAAATTATGCACGAATCGATGACCCGATTCTTTCATGAATTGGTCCGCTCACTGTGCTGAAATGCGATTCGACGACGACGCGCATTGAAATTTAATCAAGCTACACCATCGGTCGTCGCAGGTGCGAGTGAGTAATGAAACCGATGTGCGATGCGTCCAAGCCGCTTTTATCAATAAAGCAACAAAAAAAAACTCGGTCAAAAAGGGAATTTCCTCTCTGATGCGCAGCCGATACAATATGGAACATGTTGGTTGGTATAACTGCAAATGCTGTGATTATTAAAAAGGAGTAGAGAAATGTATGATCTAAAGACGAAGCAAGTATATTTTTAAATCCGGGATGATTGTCTCGATCAATTTCGTATTCTTATTATTTTTTTAATATTGAAATTGCTTAGATGAGTATAAAGAAAGGTTCAAGCCTCCGAAGGTTTTTCATGACATCAGAGTGTCACGAACAATGTGTGATATCATCAATCAAAGTACCTACTTATGAACTACTAGAGGACGGTTACTCGCCCAGAACATTTCTCCGATTGTACCCACTATTTAACAAGCTTCGCCAAGGTTTTGGTGTGACAGACGTATGATCTCATCCTGTCGCCGATGTCACCGATAAGAGTTATCATCAATCGCACAAAGTGACGCGCACAGTCATTCATCAAGAAACTTCGCCACGTGCATGCGTCATTCACCTGTATGTCCATTCCCTTCCATCCCATGTCGCCAAATCGATGGTGGTATGATATGATGTCAGATGACAAAACCCGATGCATTAATTTTAGTTTATATTCCAAGTGGCCACAAGGGAGGTATGATAAATTTTAACTGGGACACTGTAGCCACAATTGTATGTATAACTCAAACTCACGGTGGTCGCTGGGTGTCCCTTACTTTTCGAAGTCAAAATTCTTTGGCTCCAAAAAACGGGTTTCGTTCCAATGGCCAAAAAAATAAGTTGCTCCAAATTTTAGACAAATCGGTTGATATTTACACTTAGCCGAAAAAAGTAGTGTAGAGTAAAAATAAAAAAGTTCAAAATTATGGTCCCACAGAAGATGAAAAAAATGGTATTTTCTATACTTTTCAACAAAAGGGCCTTAAATTTTTTGAAAAAACCTTGTTAATAGCTACAAAGCAAGTGCTGACATTGAAAAATTTTTATAATGAAAAAAATACAAAATGGCGGCTATTTAGATTTACTATTTGGCTATTTATATTTATTTTTTATAAAAAAAGTCATTCATTTTTCCAACAAAGTATTTCCAACTTGACAAGACAAGCAAATTCGCTGTCAAAAACTATGTAATATTAAGTGAGAACCAAAGTTTAAAAACCATCTAAGATGGCGGATGATTAGATACTAGTTATTGCATAGTTTCTGCTAAAAAATGTACTAATATTGTCAACTTTTATATTCTTTCTTTCAAAGAATAGGGAAGCCAACAATTTTTTCTTCGTCCCCTAGCCGAAGGTACGTCTTACCGGCCGCATCTCTGTCCGGGAACAGTGGCTTTTGCGGCCTGCTAGAGTTAACGCGATCTCTGATTGGCTGCGAGATTTTTGTGGCTCGCTGACGTAGCAACCTGACGTAGCAGCGCTCAGTATTGTGTTATTGTGTACTTAGCCTCTGAAAAATATTTATTTTGACAGGCGAATGGGGAAAAGAGAGGGTCGGTGTGTACACTGTAAAAAAAAAGTATCATTTCAAGGCTAGTTTTCGGTATATTGAAACAATCCTCCAAAAATATAGTCTGGAGTGGCTCTATTCTAATGACACTTTATTTTGATGCCACTAGATGACGTTTTAGTACAACTCTTTTGGATCGAAACAGGACCGAATTGAGAATTAAATTTTTTTCGTTTCAAATTTTTTCTGTTTCTCTTAAGCATGAAGTTGCAAGAAATTAAAACAATTGCCCAGTGCATTATTTTAGTTCGCTACTACGTACCACTTTTCAATCTGAAATTAGCGAAGTAAAATAGCACGAACGATGGCTTCAAAAACAGACGATTTGGTATTGCAACAGGACGCTAAAAAAATGATGCTCAAATAAAATGGAACCATAGTTTTTACAGTGTATCAACCTCAAAACTGATCGTTAAACGTTATTGCGATTTTTGTGCATAAAAAGACGGCACAAAATCTCAAAAATGGTCAACTCCTCTTCTATTTCTAAAAGTTAAAACTTGTTACATTCTCATTTAATGAGAAGGTATTAGTCTGACTGTCTGTCTGTAGTCTGTAGGCACGATAACATTCGAAAAAATAATCAGATTGGATTGTGCTTTGGCACACTTCTTTAGGGCCTAAAAAGAAAGATCAAGTTCGTTAACTAGCTAATTTGGATCAAAATTCAAAACGTCATAGCATTTTGAAAATTTTTCAACTATTTTTTTCAAGATTCAAAAATTCTATGTACGGCTATTCATAGTACTCAAAAAGTTGAACGATTTATCCCAATAACTTTTTCGGATAAAAAAAATACCGGAGTTATAGCATTTTCAAAATTCCAAAAAACAAACGAAAATGAACATTTTAACCCGAAAAACGCACTATACGAAAAAAAGTCAGAAGGAGAAAAACTTTGCTTTTTGAACACCCTACAATATTGTCATAACAACTTTTTGAATTAAAAAAAAATCAAAAATTCAAATTTTGATCGCACAAAAAAATAATAAAAAATTCCATTTTGCTGTCAAACTATGTGAGATACGATAAAAGACAAATTGACCAAAACTGTGCACCTAAAAAAAATCTACAAATTTGTTATTATTCACTTTTTGATATGACTTGTAGTTTTTGTTTTATTCGTAAAAAACAGTATTGAAAATAGAAAAATTAAATATTTAGACGAATAACACAAGCTACGAAAAAAATGAGGAAGATCAAATTTTCTATCCAAAGAAGGGGTACAAATTTGTTATTAATCATGTTTCGATAGGATGCGTGGTTTTTGTTTTATTCGTGAAAATAACATTGACAGAAAAAAAATCAAATTTTTGGAGAAAACAATGCAAGGTACGAAAACAAATGAAAGAACACAAATTTTGCATTCAAAAAAGATTTACAAACTTGTAATCAATTTTTGTTGTAAGAGTATATTCAAAATTAAAAAAAAAAAATAACTTTTTTGGAAAACAGCATAAGCTAGAATAACATTTTAACTAATAAAATTTGTCGCCTAAATTATATTATTATTCTTCATTTGATATGAAATACAAATTTAGTAATTTGTATATGAAGAACATATAACACGAAGTACAGAGTGCGCGAGCAGTGTATTTCGGAGCGCGAAGCGCGACGACCCGATCGCGTGCTGTAAGTGCGCTCAAACTTTTTTGTTTATGTCATACGGTACAGAAAACCGAGCGTGGAACGCAAGGTTCAAATGATTTTCAAATCAAATGTCGAGCGCGAAGCGCGAGTGTCTGGATGAGAATGTGTTCCTGAAGGTCGATAGAATCTTGAGTAAATAAAGTTCCTTTTCAATATAAAATAAAAACAAATTCAACAATCACTTCACATGTAGAGTTTTTGATTATTTTATAACGTTTGCAAATAAACTTTTTCTTTTCATCAAAGTCGAACACGAAGTTCAAAAATCTAGAGGAACCGAGCGTAAAGCGTGATGTAAATACGCCCGAGTGCGTAGCGCGAGGTTAACACATAATCTAGCGCAAAGCGCGAGATAAATATATGATCGAGCGCGAAGCGCGAGATCCAACAGTCGCGCGCGGAGCGCACGATGAGAATGTGCCCGCGAGGCGGGCAGATTTTTTTTTGTTATCACGTAAGCAGCTTTTAATAACTAATTAAATTTTTTTTTCGAAACCTCGATAATGATCCACTGCTGTTATTGTCATTAATAATTTTAAAGACAAATTTTTGTTCTCTCATACATATGTGGACGAAAAATTCCGTTCATCGTGTGGATACTTAAAATTAACGTAACCACTACAAGATCTGATAATTTGTTTCACAAATCATCTTTTGTTATCAAATGACAGGAAAGAGCTATGTCTAAGTATTATTTATACAATATTTAATTCATAATTATCCAATTATTCTAGACACTACTAGTTTCAAATTCTGTAATTTATTTAGTATCAAATTTGAATTATTACATTTGTATCGTCTTCAGTTACTAATTACTCAGCCATAGCGTTTTTTAATTGAAAACTGTACAATGTTTAAGGTTAGAATTTAAATTTGTTCCATCTCAAGCGTCCTATACAATTTAAAACTGTCCAATTAAAAAAAAAAACATTAATCTAAAGTTATGCAATTTTGATAGTCCTGAAATAATGATATTATTGAAAGGATTTATTTATATTTAAAACCCAATAACGTTGAATACTTCAATCTAAACTAATTCAACACTTTAAATTAAAATTACTTCCATTTCAAACGGTTCTTTCTAATTATTCAATATTGAAGACTCAAACTTAAAATTGTGCACCTATTAAGGTTTTCCACTTGAAATATTTGCAGAATTGACGGGTTCAATTTCAAAATCTTGAAAATTCCAAACCTATCCGATTTAAAAAATTTGTAATTATTGAAATTATAAGGCTGTCAATTACGAGACTTTCAAATATTCACTGCTTTCAATTTTAAATAAATTGCTTAAATCTAGAGGGATTCAAATAACAATCGTTGAATTCCAACACCATGGATTAAAAAATATCTGATTTATCATGTTTCGACCTAAAATTATTCAATTTTGAAGAATGAAAAAATTTTTAAAGTTGAAGCTGGATTTCTTTATATTAGAAATCATACACATTAATGTCCTTCAAATAAAATGCAAGTATTAATTACTTTTATAATGAAAGGCTAGGATGGGTTTAATGATTTTAGTATAATTAAACGAATTGTGATACTCAAAGTCTTCCTCAGAGATGCAAGAGGTATTTACTTAAATGAGTAATCAGGCCTGCCTTTATATGAGTTAAGATCAGTTTGAGTTGAGATTCAGGATGTTATACCAGTCGAGCTACTTGGATAATTGAAATTATCTTCAAAGATTGAGAACCTGTCAATAGCATAAACTTTGAACTTTGATTGTCAATGTAACATGTACTGTTAACAATGTTTGTAAATTCGTCACACTTTTATTATACTTTTGTATAGTAAATTTAAGTTCATGGAATATAGTAATCTTATTTTACAAGCATGTGCAGTAAAATTTGTAGTAATATTTTTTTTTAATTGAATTTTATTTCTTTTTATAATTTATGGATTAAGTAGCGTTTATCGTAGAACTATAATCTATCACTTCCTTTGCAGATAGTTTCAACTGGATTTATTTATTTGAACGACGATTGTCAAACAAATGAAAGAATTATAAACCTAACATAAAAGTTATGTTTCGTATCTGGTTTTTCCCCCTTTAACTTAATTCATATTTTGATTTCGAATAAGATGTGAAGATTGCGCGAAATCAGGAAAAACTATTTGGGTCACAGGCCAACTTCGAATTTTCCACCCTTTTTTAATCTTCATTCTAATTTTTCTGGATTGCAGAGTTGAAAGGCAAAAAATAGCATATGAGTAAAAATACACGCGTTCTGTAGATATAAAAACTTTTGTTTTAAAATGCAAATAGTTGCTTGAAATTAACCTATTTTGGATGAGGACTCAACTACTTTGTTGAAAACTCAACTACTTGTTTGAAATTTGAAGTGCTTTGTTAAAAATTTACTTTTTTGGCTAAAGATTCATCATGTTAATTAAAAATTAATCTCTTTGGTTGTAAATGCAATATTATTTTGTAGAAAATTCGTATCAGTTGGTAGAAAATTAATCTATTTGGTTGAAAATTCAGTTACTGATACCGAAAGGAACTTTTTTGTTGAAAATTCATATTTTTTTATTAAAAAATAAAACTATTTTGCAGAAAATTCTTCTTTTAGTGTAAAAATTAATCTTTTTTCAATAAAAATGCAACTGGTTGAAAATAATTCTTTTTTTGTTTAGGATTTAACTACTTTGTTGAAAAATTTATCTCTTTGGGATGAGTTCGACTGTTTTTCATTTAAAATTAAAATCTAATTTGGTTAAAATATCAATTTCACACATTGCGTTTTTCATTCAGAATTCATCATTTTTGGCTGACAACTCTTTTGTTTTAATTTTAATTTGACATATCTAAAATCTGCAAAGATCTGTTTGAATTTTCTTAAGAATCATAGGAAAATTATATTTATATAACCTTAAAAACAAATGAATATACTTACAAAGTAAATAGTAATTCGAAATATGTATTTTGTAGTAAACATTCTTTTTACATTCCATAGAGTGCGATTGATGAAATTAGTATAATAAAGATTCAATGATTCATAATCACTTCGCGCATTTTATGAAATTTTTACATTTCTTAAAGTTAAAATTGTATAAGTAACATCTAAGATACATATATAAAAAACGAAAGGAACATTAACCCAAACTTCGAACATCCTCTTTCTTAATATTTTTTTAGAGAAAAAGGCTACATTTATATAGTAAAACTCCAATCAACCGAAGAGAAGTGGAGGCAATATTTCCTCGAGGTTTCTTCAGGTTATCAAAGAAGTTTTCAGCTCATCCAATAGCAACTTCGATTCAAGTACGAATGAGATTCTTAAAGCTTGGTTAATGCCCTAATCAGCCGTTGACCTCAACGCTCAATGCGATGGTCGTATAGGACTATAGGACTATAGGCTGAAGAAAAGGGCTGGTGTTGAAGTCCGCAAAGAAGTTGGAGCACGTCGAGCTGTTAACAGTTCAGCCGTGCTGTTCTTGCAGTTGCAAATACTTTAATCTGGCTACTTCTTCCGTCGCTTCCTCTCTTGCCGTTCGAGCATAGTAGTCGCTCACGTTAGTAAGCTTCCTGCGGGAAAGAATACCACTACAGACTCCGACTTCGCGATGGCGTCTAGACTTTATAGAACTCCTAACTAGTCGAGAAATAGCGCCGCTCTCGTCCTGAAAATCCTCGCGTGCGCATTAACCGACGCCTGGCTTATCCTAGCCCACAGAAAATAAGACATCGTGACATGACTTTCTGTTTTGTACTTTTACAGGGTTGAGTCACGTCCGGCACGCTCGTGACTTTGATTAATTATTTCATTATATTGATTTCAGCATACTCATTTATAATGAAACCATCGATAATATAATTTTTACAAAATACGCCTTGTGCAACCACCAATCACACACGACTCTTCCTAAATAGATAAAATGAGTGAGTTTCAAAGTTGGTATCATGAAATTGTGTGCAATAAAAATAGATAGAACTAGAGAGTCTTCTACAGCGTGTCACCACAATTCCTCCACTAGGGAAAATATTATAGGAGTGAGACTCAACGCTGTTATCACATGTTTAGCTATAAATTAGCAATATATAAACCCCGGAATTAAGATAAAAGTTCAGTTCCCACGACATCTCTGCAACCTAACTCTGCTGAAAGTTCATCAATGAAGTTCTGTGCATATACATTCTCTTCCCAATCAAGTGGACCCAACAACTACAAATCCTACAAGGATTACAAACCATCTAGCTATCAAATTTCCGGAGGTCTTTTTTATCTTTAAATGCAGTAACTAAACACTTCACACTGAGACACTTCAATGAGTTCATCATCTCAGCGGTTTCCTTTTGTTTAATGTTGCCGTTGATAGAGGAGCAGACACAAGCAAGTTCCAAGCAGCCATTAATTCCAATTGTCCAATTCAAATTTTACTCATCTCACCCAAAATCTCACCCAAAAAACTCTGTAATAATGATAATGTCGAGTCCAACGTATAATAAATAAATATATCAATTTTTCATTTGTGTATCAATGGTTATTCCCCATCCTTAGTAGATCGCGTAGATCAATATACAAAATCGAGGACATCGGTAGAAAATATTATAAGTATTTTGCGTACTTTTGGACGTAACAGTTACTACAGGTCAGGGAATTTCAAAATATCAAGAAAAGGCAGAAAATTTCAGGGAAATTCTGACAGGGTTAGAACTGAGCCGAGCAGATCCAGCGTTCTCAACTCACCCGAGTTTGATCAGTGCTAATTCAATGCTCGTATTTTTCTTAGTGGTTAGCTAAATTAAAGTAATACATGTCAGAAAACTTTATTATATTCTAACAAACATTTCTTTCGCTACAAGCTTCGGCTTGATCAAAATTCCCTCGATAAACGAAGCGAATGAAAATTGTCTAGCACTATTTTGATACTGTTTGACAAAAAAAATAAATAACTTTTTTCTGTAACAATAACAATAAACTTTAAATAGCACAGCATCTTCAGAACAGTTTGAAGGATAACTCTGCCAATTTTCAGCTGAAAATATTAAGATCTTTTTTTCGGAGCAAGTTGAAGTGCAAATATTTAGTAAATTGTATTTGCTGAAAAATCAAATTTTTTTTTTATTTGTACAGAAATGGTAGAAGAAACAACTTTTCTACATCAGGGGCCAACTCAAACGGAATAATGCGGCTAAACAAATTTGATGTGGGGTTATTGAATCCAGGGACTCAATTTTGTTAAAAAGTCATTCTTCTTGGTTGAAAATTCGTCCTTTTGGGTTGAAACTTCATCTATTTTGGAAGAAACCGCATCTCTTTGGGTTGAAACTCACAACCGTTTGGTTGATAAGAAACCTGATTTAGTTGAGAATTCAAAAATTTAGTTGAAAGTGGAACTACTTCACACTTGAATACACGTTTTTTTGTTCAAAAGTTAACTATTTTGTTGAAAAGTATCTTTTAGTTCATTTTTTAACAAATTTAACTATTCTATGCTCGGTTGAAAATTTATCTTCTTCAGTTGAAAACTCAGCAATTTGGCTGAAATTTCCTGTATTTTGTTAAAAATTCGTGTTTTGTGATAGAATATTTATTTTCTTGGTCAGTGATTCATTTATTGACTACAAAATCATTTCGATGTCTGAAAAGTCAAATATTAGATTGAAAATTTCTTTAAGCATTCAAATGTTTGGCTATAAATTCATGTATTTTGTTACAAATTAAACCTTTTTGGTAGAAAATATATTTTCTTGGTTAAAAATGCATTTCTTTCGTTGCAAATACTTTTTTTTTTAATTGATTTTTTTTTTTAACTGAAAATTTAACCGTCCTATTTTTTGTCGAAAATTCGTCTGTTTGGTTGCAGAATATGAATATTCCGTTGAAAATTTATTTTATATAACACATGCATAAATACGGGCATTCCTCATGCGAGTGGATCGTACCTGAAGTTCTCCTTTTCAGCTCATAGGCATGTAATGGCCATTATATATCTATGACGTCGAAAATTGAAAATTATGACGTCATAAATATAAAAGGGCCATTTCATATTTAGGGGCAATATTGGACGGCATAGATATACGTGCCCATTCCATACCTGCGAACTTGACAAGCGACACTTAAGGTTGGCTCCACAAGACATGAAAAACACGGCTATATCCATGCACAGGTCATATAAAATATCGCATGAGTCATGGGGGAAAGGGACTTTATTGACTTGTGTACATACGATTTAAGTACAATTTTGTTGAAAATTCGTTTTTCTTTTGGCTGTGTCTAGTCGTCCCGAAAAATTAGGGCGGTTGGACCAATATTATTTACGTGGCAGTCACAGGGGTGCCTTCCCGCCCCTCATTCGAAAATTCGGGACGACTAGCCAAGCTTATGAAAAATATTTCACAAGGCATCCCGAATTTCGGGACGACGAGACACAGCGTATTCTTTTTAGTTGAAAATAATTTTTTTTAGTTAAAGACTCATTTACTTTGTTGAAAACTCGTATTTTTTGGATTAAAAATTCAATTATGTTGGTAGAAAATTAATATTTTTGGGTTAAAAATTCAACTGTCATAATAATTCATAGTTTCGAGTTGAAAAAATTCAAGATTTTGGTTAAGATTTTTTTTTATTGACTGCAAAATCTTTCTTATTTGAAAATTCAACTCTTTTGTTGGAAATTGCTCGTTTTGGTTTCAAAATTAGTCTGTTTTCGTTGAAGATTCAAATAATTATACTTATTTGTTGAAAATTCATATTTTTTGGTTTAATTCAACTGATTTTGATTAAAAATTAAAGTATTTATTTCTGGAAATATCAACCATTACACTTTTTGCTGAGAATTCATTTTTGCATCAAAAATTCATTAGTTTGGTTGAAGATTTAACTATATTTTGTTGAAAATTCCTCTTTTCTAGGTTAAAAATTAATGGTTTGAACTGAAAATGTATTTCCTACATTTTTGATCCAGAATTTATCTTTTTGAGTTGAAAACTCAACTGTTTAATTGAAAATTCATGTATTCTACGTATGTAAGTGTTTAAAATAAATTTAGAAACAAACCTTTTTTTGCATTAACATTATTGATCTCCTAGAAGCAGAATTATTTTTATACCGAAAATAAAATTTTAAAACAGTCGGGAAAAAGTAAGGGAAAGTCAGGTAATTTCGAAATTGGGAGTTCGTAGCAAAACTGTTTTAGTTCTGAAACCGCGACTTGGATGTCGATATCTCTCCCAAATCAACCCAAAAATTTTACGTACACCAAAATTATCGTCCGAAGTTCTGAAAAACCTGTGCCAAGAATAAGTAAGTTTATTGCATCCACTTTCCTGACTTCTTTTAAAAGTATCTACCATCTCTGTTTGGAGTATCTCCTCTCTATTATCTAAAACACTTCCACTATTAAGTTATACATTAAAAAAATGAATGTTCGAGATAGAAACAATGTTATTGGGTTTCCATAAACTTCCCGATTACAAGCTCAATGGAGCACATTCTCTCAAGGGAAATGCTACGTGTATCTCAGCTTTCTTTAAGCTGAAAATTCTATACACGTTGCAATACGGCCTAGTTTCTTTTACGAGAGTCAGTTTCAAGAAAACAAACCACTTTTGCGCTAAATTTATAGTTATATATTTATCTCTATAAAGAAAAATAGTCTTAAAGCAATTCTCCGTCTAGCCACAACTTTTATCCGATTTCCTAAAGCTGACTTGTAAGCGTACGAACTGCAAGCGCCAATTATAGTAGCATTTGCGTCCATCACTCTCAAGACAATCTTTCATTTTTAAGTCTTTTATGAACGCTGCAAGTAAGGAATTAATTCTCATTAGTTAGGGGCCATTCAACCTTACGTCACCGCCTCCTCTTTTGGCCCGGGGGGCGGGGGGGGGGTAAATCAATACTGTTACGTAATATTTTTAAGAAATCAACCTTATAGGAAATCCATGTATCCATATCAAATATTTCAAAGAATTTCAAGAACGGAATTTGATAAAATTTTAAAGGATTTTAAAGTCTGTCAATAAGATATTTTAATGCATTTTTCAGGATCTCAAAGGATTCAATAGAAATTCGAAAATTTCAGGGGATTTCAAGAAATATCAGACATTTTTATAGAATTCATTCATGAGAATTTAGGAATTGGAAAGGATTACAAAGATTTGAAGAGATTTTAAATTGTATTCCAATTATTTCTGAAGATGAAAAGAATTTGAAAGATTTCAAAGAATTTTGAAGATTTTAGGATATTTTAAAAGATTTCTAGGGATTTCAATAGATTTCAAGAGATTTCAAACGATTTTAAAGATTTAAGGGTAGTTTGAAATATTACAAGAAATTTTCAACAGCTTTAAAACACTTTAAGGAATATCCAAGGATTTTTATTTTTTGAATGGATTTGAAAGATTGCATGCGGTTTTAAAGAATTTCCTAGAACTTTGGAACATTTGGAATTACCTGTAAGGGGCATATAAAGGTTTTTAGGAAATTTAATAAGATTTCTAGGGATTTTATCAGATTTCCGAGGATTTCAGTAATTTCAAGGGATTTTAGAGACTTTTAATACGGAATTTTAATAAATATTCCAGGATTTCTAAGTATTTCATAGGACTTTGAATATTTCTAGGGATTTCAACCAATTTCAAGAAATATCATCAAATTTGCATGTAATTTCACGGGATTTCATAATATTTTGAGGAATTTTCAAAAGTTTTACAAAATTTTAAGGGATTTCAAAAGATTTCAAAGGATTTTAAACATTGTATGACAGCCTTAAGGATTCCAAGGAATTTTCGAATGTTATGAAAAATTTCAAGATATTTCCAAAAATTTGAAAGAATTTAAAAGATTTTAGGACATTGGAAAAAATATACATAAGACCAAGATTATTCAATGTTTTTGAAATTACTACTACCCGCAAAATCATCCAACATTTTCTGAGTTTATTAGGCTATTATTATGATTATGATCGAAGTCGTTCTTTAAAATGTTTAACTTATGTTTACTTTGTCAAAAAATCTAGTAAAACATATAAGCACTGTTAAATAATAGGAAATATATGCTATTAATTTAGAGAAAATGGTAAAAAATTAAGTTTCTCATGAATATTTTTCTGCTAGATGACAGACATTTTTTACGTTTTCATTTTCGATGAGTATATAGTTTCTTTTGGTGGGGCTGAACCCATATTTAAATACAAAAATCGAGTATTAAAAAAAACTCCAATTATTTTCGTTTTTATCTTAAAATATTCGTGGTGTAACAGACACATTTAATAAAAAAATCAATTGAACAAAATATTTACCATACAACCTTATGAAAATGTCTTCATTTTTTTAGTAGGTAAGTAGAAAAATCTACCTTTCTTAAAAAGCGCCGGACCGATTATTTTCGTTTTCACCTTAAATTGTTCGTGAGATGCCATATTATCATAAACAATAAAAAATCCCATTCACTTTAAACTTTCATTTAAATCTGGTTCAGCCTCAACCGTGTCCTTTGTTGCATATTCTAAAAAAATTACGTAATTCAGGCCGAGGGGGGTGTCCCCAGACCACTTTGTTACGACTTGTTACATGGGGGAGGCGGGGGTAAAACATTGGCAAGTTATGTGTTACGTAATTTATGAATGGCCCCTTATCAGCTCTAACTTACTATCTCTCTTGAGCACATGATGCTTCCAAGAATAATTTAGAGAGCACTTTGGCTTTGGAGCCGACAGCGCTTTCTGTTGTGCCCTCTCGGTTCCACGGCCGGGTTTTCTCGACCGAAAATATCGTCTCTTTCCTCTCTTTCTCACCTTCTTCTACTGGTGTCCCCGAAACCACCCCTTGGTTGCTTTATGAATTGTCTGCACCGAGTTATGGCCGGCCGAGGAACCGTAAACTGCCCGGAGCATCTCCGGCAGCTCGGCTGTCGGTGACGTGCACTGCGTCCTTTGCAAGAATCTCCCAGCAGACAGAGAGCCGGTTTCCGCTCGATCTCCGGTATTTTCGACCTCGCACCCCTATTCATTCTATCTGGCGCGCTCTCCCTCTTCCTTTTTCGCGCCACTCTTGCTTCTTCTTATTTTATCCCCACGTCGCCTTATCAAGAGGGGAGGGTGGTTCCTTGGGTTGGGTCAAGAAATTCGCTCGGGGCCGGTTTCTGTCTTATATATTTCATGGGCACTGCACGAACTCGCACTTTCCCAAACGGTCCCCCTATTCCCATTCGAAACAATCGTCGCTCTTATCTTGTCGTCGATTTATGATATGGAAGCGAGGGAAAAAGGATAGAATTGGGCGTCTCACGAACTTTCTAGAGACGATTATCATCCATAAAGGTTAGGATCAAGAATATTTTCTCGACTCACTTCCTGTTCCAAAAGTCTGAATGTGTTATCACACATGAAAAATATAAATATGAATAAAAACTTCTAAATATGCTTGAAAAATAAAAATGTGCGATTTCATTTTACAAGCGAAGCAGTACACTTAATATATTGAAACTTTCACTCTAATTATTACAAAATTATGAAATTTTATGTAAAGCTTCCATTTGGCATAAAAAATGTTTTCGGATGGGGTGCCACACAATTTTTCTAAACTTTCTGTTTTAACAAAATTACGAATTTTTGTTAAATGCCGTATTTTTTATACTCGTAAATTTGAAAAACCTTGTAAATTAAAAAAATGGCGTTGACTTTACTGAAAATATGCGAGATAAGAAAAAAGGTTTTAGATCAAGGTTTCTCTTTTTTCAGAAGCTCTAAAACAAGTTTCCTTGCCATTAGAAAGAGTGCTAACACCCTTGCTAAATCAAAAAACGAAAGTTAAAAATCCTACTTAGTTAAAAAATACGACTTTTCACATACAATTCCGTAACCTATTTTTAAAAATAAAAATGTTGAAAAAATTGTTGGAAGATGGTTTGGAAAATTTTCTAATGTCAAAAGGAAGTTTCACACAAGTTTTCATGCTTTGTAACAATTAAAGAAGAGTGTAATTGTACTGGCTGGACTATCTTTGTCTTTATTTTTTAAATACCTCTATTCTCCTGTTTTCGAGAAACTTCACCTTTTTCTCGTTTTTTGCGTAAATGCAAACGGAATAAACAGAACTCAATAAATAAATCGAACTATTTTTCGTTGAAACTAATTCTTTTTAATTGAGAAGTCTACCGTTATATTTTTGTTTCAGAATTAATCTCTTTTCGTTGAAAATTCTACTATTTGTTTGAAGATTGAACTATTTTGTGGAAAATTCAATTTTTTTTTTAGTTGAAACTTAATTTTTTTAAATGAAAATTTAACTAATCCATTTTGGGCTTACAGATGATTGTTTTCAATTGAAAATTCAACTATACTTGAGTTGAAATACTTTGTGAAACAATCGTTTTTTTTTGTTATTTAAAAATTAGTTTTTTCAACTGAAAATTTAATTTTTCGGTTACAAATTTATGTATTTTGTGGTAGATTGGCCTTTTTTGGTGGAAATTGATTTTCTTGATTGAATCTCTTGGCTTTGAATATCTATTATTAATATCTATTATTTGAATATATCTTGATTGAATATCTCATGGCTTCAAAGAAATCATTTCTTTGGGCGCCATTTCTTTGAAACAAAGAAATATTTCTTGGTCTCAGAATGTGAGATAATTAACTCAAGGAATCGATATCTTTAAAACTAAGACCCCAGTTTCTTTGAATCTCATTTTCGCAAAGTATGCCGCGGAAGCAAGCCGAGCGTCGCGAGACGTGGCGTCAGGGCTTCTACGTGACGGCAAAGGGAAAACTCGTACGTGGGAGAAACCCTCCTGTCCAATTCGATTATTTTTATCATTATAAAAATAGCGCAAATTCATTGTTTACCTAATATCTGAACCTTAGTCACAAACATCATTATCATTTTCAACAGCAATGACAATAAACGATAGCAAAATCAATAATAATATAACGAAAAGAAAGTATCACTCAATATAATAGATCAGGTTCAGAAAAACGTGCTAGACAATAAATAATGAATTGTTCACAACATAGATGATATATTCATTGACAAATTATTATTGTATTTGCTAGTATTTATTCATAGAATTGCACCGCAGACCAGGCGACACTAAGCCCAGTGAATGCTTGCTCTGCTCGGGGTTAGGCCCTTTTGTTCGCCTGTACCCCCTTGGGTTAGGCCCGTGATTAACTTTGGTGTCTCATGAATCGAAAACTGACGGATTAGCATGAAATTTAAAAGAACAACGTTTAAGAGTGGAGATTATCGATGACATATATCCAATATATTTTTTTCGGCAATCCCGCAATATACAAACGTTTTTCTGGCGTCCTGAAAAATTTCAAGAAACGGGGTAAGTCCCTTCTGTTCCCCGACCCTTCAAATAGAGTGAAGCGATTTATGCCCAACAAACATTTTCTTGAAGTAAATAAATATATTTTTGAAATAACTTCATACACTATTCGTTCGAAAAAATATTTTGGTAAAATTCCTTATTTGTACCGGGTAGTTTAGAACATATGCCGCCAGGCGCGCAGAGCTTATGGTCTCAGAATAGAAATGGATTCTCCAGTCTTGAACTTGGCAAAACATTTTCCACGCTAGGTATAATCTGAAAAAATGTGGTGATTGGTGTTTATCGGTCTTCCTAAGAATTTTTCAGTTGGTCTTGCATAAAATTCCTTTTTCTATCCCGCGAAAAATAAAATAAATATATTGCTATAAATTATAATCATTATAATTATAGTTGCATTAAATATTTGCTTCAATAAATGGGCCTGCTTGATTTTTGTATTTTAACTATTCAAGATTTTTAAACGATAGAAGAACTTTTTCCATTTGAGTAAATTTTTCTTTGAATCAATTAATATTTTATCAACTCTGTGACGTGTTCTTTCAAAACAATATGCCGCATCTTAGAAACAAATAAATATTTATTTCCGTTGAAAAATTTCATCTTTCTTGATGGAGAATTAATATTTTAGATTGAAAATGCAATATATTTCGACTTGAAATCTTACGCGTTTTATAATGAATTTAATATGGTACGTACAGGGAACACCATACTACAGTAGATAATGATCCTACAGTAGATAATCAATAATTATACATATATATATATATATATTATATCATATATTTTTTGTTCCGATTTGTGACGAAATGGGGGAGAGGTGGAAAAAGTGTTAAAAATAGCATGAAGTAGTTTTTGAGCTGCCCCAAAAGTGTTTTTAGAAACATGTTCAACATGGAATTCATCCGGTAGCATACACGTCAGAAATCTCCAATTCGAAAATGGAAACTGAATTCATGTAAAGTTTGGTCAGTTGTCAATCATACTATAATAATTATGGAATTTGCGTAGCTTCGCGAAGTGCACGAGTAGACGGATGGCCGAGCGACAGACGATGGGACGTTTCCTATAGTTTCAAGCGGGCCAGCGCTCTAACGATAATCCCATTACTTCCGCAGCCTTAGCTTCGTAATCCACGGGTCCTGATTTATGCGGCACTAGATACTCCAGAGATAATTCCAAAGCGGCACCGAGGACGTATATCCTTCGAAGCGACTGCAGGAAGCTTAGCGTGCGACGAGTACAATTATTATTACCAGTATCGATTTCACTTGTACGTTACTGCCTGACATGTTTCAGTTGATGGACTGCCATCAAATCGTGTTACCCTAATCTTAATCCTCAAGCCTCGTGTAAAATAATAATAGCTTCTATTTATTTTTGCTGCACAATCAAAAAAAAATTTTTATTATATGTTTTTTGCGCATACTAAATTGTATGGAAACAAATCTGCCTGCTGCGCCCGCACATTCTGATCGGGCGCTTCGCTCGCAAGTTTGAGCGCGACTACGACGCGCGCATGTCGGATCTCGCGTTTCGAGCTCAGTTTAGTTCACACTTCACAATGTAATTCATAATAATAATAGAATACAGAAGTAATACAGAATAATAATACAGAAGTTTAATTGCAAATATGTATTACCAAACAGTCGAAACAACACTTTGGGTCAATGTGATCTTACACACTTTTTTACGGTCTACCATTTCACAATTACTGATCCGATCAACTTGAGAAAATTCTCAGATATTCTTGAAACATTGTAGAATCAATTTGTAAAGTTCAAATGTGCTATTGGGATTATTCACACATGGAAAAGAATCACAAACAAAAAGTTTTTCATCTGAAAACAAATTTTTTTTAAATGAAACTTTTCAATTTCTGACATTTCGGGCTAACCAGATTTTGGTTAGTTAGTTTTTATTTCACTTGAGTCGAGTTAATATTCATATTATAATAATGTTATAAGAATAAGAGTTATTGACCATACATATTTCCCAAAAAATTTTAAACGCGCCAGTCTCAAGTATAAGTAGATACGTAGAAAATGCTGCCAGTCCTAAGCCTGGAAAAAGTGTGATGGGAAATTTCGGGGGAAAAAGGGGACGAAGGGAATGAAGGAAGTCTCAAGTGGAGAGGGAAAGAAGGATCGGAGGGGAAAGGCCCCTGGCACTGATCCGAGCCCGCAACGCGAAGAATGCCCCCCGTTGATTTTGACCGTGGACCGCAACTCGAGTGCAGCCACCAAAATCGATGTACAGGTAATCCATAATGCGTTCGGAGGGCAAAGAAGTACATTCTCATTACAATACTTCCGCTCGAATTTTATATGTATTTATATAATTCTGCAATAAATTAGATAATTACAATAATTTATTGTATACGTGTACACGCCCGTGTAAACATTTCCTGACCTTGCTTTGGCTTAATCGATTCGACGTTTAAAAGAAAAATCGTGAGTTCTATCAGAAAAAGATTAGGGACGATTTTTTATGTCTTCTAAAAAGCAACAATTGATTTTTTGGACTTTTTTTTAATGTCTTATTTTTAAAGTAGAATTTTTAATTTTTGTAAAAAGCGTTATCACGCATAAAAAAAAAGGATACGTCTTATTAAAGAATTATCTAAAGTAAATTTGTAGTTCTTTTTGACATGAATACTCTCGTATAGTTTTGCTAAAAATTGAATTTTTGCATTTTTAAAAAGCATTCTCGATGGACAACACCACAACTGTTGTTCAAAAATAGTCAAGTAATGAACTTGTCGTTTTTTTGCTTAAAAAAAGTATGCCAAAGCACCATCCAATCCGATCAGTCTTTCGAATGTTCGAAAGAATGCTTACAGTCCGAATACCAGCACAAATTGTACTTTATTCAAGTACATTTTTGTTGTTGTGAAAAAAACTACCAGAAATTACAATTTTGTGGTAGAATTATTGTTAAATTATTGTATTTTATTGTTATTTCTTCTATTTTAATGTGAGAATACGTTTCCATCAGGAAACTTTTTCATTAGAAATAATTGCAAACTGGAAGCCTTCTAATTTGAATGAATCAATATTCAACAAAAATAGTTGGATTTTCAACCAAAATAGCTGAATTTGTAACCAGAAGCAATTGAATTTCCAAACGTAGTGCATGAAAAATCATTAAATTTGTAACTAATGTAAATTTGTTCTAATGATATAAACTTAGAATTTCTTGTTTACATATGAAATCAGAAGATAATTTTGTACATGATTACTATATTTTTAATTTAAGAAAGAAAAATGTCAAGTTTTGCAAAATTGTATATTTTAAGAAAAATATTGAAAAGTATTTACGAATTTTAAAAATTGTTTACATTTTTAATAATTTTGACTTTTTTTGTGTATTTGGCTAGGCGGCTCGCTTTTTCTGGATTTTCTACAATAAAGTGCAATAAGGAATTTAAATGTAATGTACATATTAGTGATTGTGTCCCACGAGGTGTGGCTAAGTGGACGATTTTTTTCGAGTACAGTCAAACCTGGATTTAGCGAACCTTGATTCAGCGTTTCCTAGAATTTTCGCTGCGCAGCGGTGAGCGTGAGAGAATCTGCGGGGGGGGGGGGGGTCAGTCAGGCATGACAAAATAGAGAGAGAGAGAGAGACAGGATAGAGACAAAACAAGAGAGAGACAAAATAGTTCGGAGAGCCTGGATTGAACGCGGCCGTCAGTCCCCAAACCGACGCTAAATCCAGGTTTGACTGTACTTGACAAGTTTCCTGACAAAAATGCACTGCATTTCCGACTTTGATTCATGGGTCTTGGCTATTCTTTCCTAGTGCATTTTTTCATAGGAAAGTTATCAAGTACCCGAGAAAATTCTCACGTTTACATACCTTGTTTAGATTTTTTCCCCAAAAAAGGAATCCGCAAAAAATTCGGAAGACTTTTTGGACCCCCACGAATATAAACAAAAATGCACACTCATGAAAATTTAAAAACAATGCAAACAAAACATTTTTTAAATATTTTTTGAGTGCGGGTAGGTAGGCTGCAGAGCTGTCGATTCGAAATTAATTTTACTTGTTTAGGATCCCAATACGCTACTTTTTCGCGTAGTTACGATTTCAAATTCCAGAATTTTTTATTTTCGACCCAGCTTAATTTAATTAATGGAATTTACTATTTGCAAAGAGGGAAAAATACAATAGAATTTCGAATTCGTCATTTTCAAACAAAAAATCAAATTTTACAAATATCAACAACTATGAAATTCAACAATTTTAAATCTGATAAAAATAAAATGTTTTTCGAACTAAAACGTTAAAATTGTATAATTCTAGATAAAGAGTTTCAAGAGTTACAGAATTAGAAATTTAAAACTTTTAAAATTTAATAATTGTTGAATGTAGCTTTCCAAATTATGCAATTGTATACGATATTAAGTAATATGGAAGTGTAGTTAAATATCTCAGCACTATAATAGTCTGGATAACGTAAAATTCAGTAGAACAATTAAAATGCTCTCGGCTTAAAAAAACTTGAAAATGTGTACAAAGAAGCATTGAAGAAACGTTCTGAGACTAAGATTTCCTAAGATCCCGGACTCTCAGGAAACCCCTATTATAGAGATTATCCTACGTCATACAATGACCTAAATCCCAGATATACACAATGTGCACTCTTGTTCTACTTTTCTCAACTTTCGTACACCATTGAACGAGGAATAAAGTGGATGATGGCTCCGGGGATAAAAAAAATGTAATAACATTGTACGTGTAGTTAGAGAAGGTGAAATAACTCGCGCCTACTACCTACCGATTTCACAGCCAACCGCTCACAGTACGTGGCGTATTAAAACAAAACGAGATCGGGAAATGGTCCGAGGGGATAAAAGGATCGCACTCTTCGATCGCAAGGGAGGCCTGGCTTTAGATGGCGAGAGTTCGCGTGTGTTCGCCATGTTTACGACGGCAGTTACTGCCCGTAAAGTAGCACCTAACTGGACCAGCCTGCACACTCTCTCGCCACAATGTGTAACTCTGAACTTGCACCAACATCTTTATCCCTTTACGTCTTCCACACCTGCTTGAGCTAGTTTAGTCCTGCATATATAGGACTTTAAAAAAGACCGATATTACTCTTAAAACTCGGCGAAAGGAAATTGAAACGTATCCAGATTGAAGATAGCAGAACGATATATGCTGAGAGGTATATTTTTTATCTCCGTAACGTGTTCGGAAGTCGATTTTCTCTCAGAACGGTAACGAGGAAGTTAAAAAGTTTATTTAAAACAAAATTTAAGTACTAGCAATATATTTTATTGGACAAGAGGGATATTGTCAAGCTGAAATCTTCAAGAAGAGAAGGAAGACTTTGTCCAATTTTACGATGGACGTATAAGTTGGTTGAATGTGTGGCGATTAGTTTTGATAGAAGCTCAAACAGGGACAAAAATACTGAAGAAGTTCCATTTTATTTCTTTGCAAAATTTTTACAAGAACAGATGGGATTCATCAGGGAGTCAAGTAATCAGGTAATTTGAAATTTCCGGAGTTTTCATAGCATAGAAATGGGAATTTGAACAGAATGTAAGTATACAACATTTTTGATCGGATAGAAAACAATGATTTTTTAACACCGGCCAAGCTTATCTTTAATCACATGATAAATATAATCAAATAATAAAAATTAATATTAATCGAAATTACATTGCTGAGCACGAGCATGACGCCACATGTTTATCGATCATTGCTTAAGTAGTTTTAATGTTAATTATGTGAGTTCGAATTTATTGTCTTTAATAAGTTGAAACCTACCGCAATTGTTTATAAAATGAGCTAGGGTGTAGTCATTTTGTCAATTTTTTAGGAAGATATTGCAAAAGTTGGGTAAATTTCATTTTTTGTCTTAAAATTTAAATAAAATCTAATATAATAAACTTTTTGTGATATCCGTGGGATCACTTTAAAGGTAATTGTCTATAACATCGCAAATTGCTTTCTTGCATTGTGCAACATGTTTAAACTTGAAACCAAAATGTTGGGAAAATTTAAATATTTTGTGTGATAAAAAAATACTTTTCTTTCTATTAATTTTTTTCTACATATATCTCAATAAAGAACTTATATCAAAGCACAATTTCGTTAGGTCTAAACATTTTGAAGGACTTCGTTTAGAGTTTATAAATAAAAAATTACCCAAAACGCATGGTAACGCACCTGTCCCAAACTACAAATTTAAAATAAATAACTACTGAATAATATTCACATTTCTCTAATCTTTGAGATTCACAGCTATCACATACATTAAGTTCAAAAAGATCATAATCAAGAAGAGGCTTTAATATTTTAGAGTGAAGGATATAAAATATCACTTCAAAATACGTCCCGCAAGTTTTTTTTTCTGGTCACGTGGCTATCTAAGAGAAGTGAAGCAGACAGATTTTCCTCTTCCTGATTTTCGACTGAACAATAAAAAGAAAATAAAGTAGAAAAATTTAGATTTTGCAGTAGGAGAAAAAAATTCTCGATCCTGAATAAAATTCCCGGCTTTTCCCGGATTCCTAGTCCGCTGGATACCCTGATTTAAGTCCCAGAAAGTACTGCTGAAATAGCACTTAGTTATACCAAAATAGGTCAAAATATTATCTATTTCACTCATTTTTCAGGACATTACTACCGGAAAAGTCCCACTTAATTTTTTTTCTTATTTTTTTTACAAAACCTGAATAACTTTCAGGACCAATGTGACAGAAGAGTTCCATTTTATTTTTATTTATCATTTTTACAAGTGCTCATGGTATTTATGTTCCAAAAGGTCTTGCTGAAATTGACCTTCAGTATAAAAAATGTTCAAAATACGTCAATTTCGAATAGTTCGTTTCCAGAATAAAAGTACCATAAAAGTTCCACTTAATTTTTTTTGCGCAGAAATTTTTTAGGATAAAAGTACCGAAAAAGTGCCACTCAATTAGTTTTTAATTATCACAAGTCCTACATAATTATGGCGACAGTAGCACTAGAAAAGTCCCATTTCATTATTTTCGAAATTTTTACAAGTGTTGATGGGATTTATGTACCAAAAAAGTACTGCTGAAATGGGAGTTAATTACCAAAAAAGTTCACAATATGTCTTACTTAATTTTATTTTGAAAATTTTACAAGTCCTCAATAATAATAATAATAATAATAATAATAATAATAATAATAATAATAATAATAATAATAATAATAATTTGAAAAGAATTGGAACTTTTCGCGTACTTCTGTCCAAAAAAGACCTGTTATAAAAATCAATGTGACTTCTCCAGTACTTTTGTCCTAAAAAAGTCCTAGTGAAACCGCATACATTTCGAACTTCTTTGGCACTTTAGTCCTATTTCAGCAGTACTCTTTTGGGACATACGTGACAAGAGAACTTTTGAAAATTTAGAAAAAAATTAAATGGAACTTTCGCGTTATTTGGACTTTTAAATTTTATAAGGAAAATTGGTACTTAAGTACTGATTTGTCTCATATAAAGCACTTTAGTGGGAATTGAGTCGGGATCCTAATGTGACTTTTTTTTTATTCTATCTAGATCCTAAACCTTTCTTGCTACTCGAAGAACAGTTGAGAGTCGATATCTTACTGCTCGACAATAAATACCCATAAAACAGCGGAGTGTCCAACACAAGCAAGACACTGTCTCGTGAATTGGAATTATGTTCGACCTGCACGTATCAATACTCCCTGGATTTCGACTAACGTTCATGAATTCTCGAATGCGATTACTGAGCATACATATATAGAACTTAGATTCAGCACATAGAAAATGCAACCAGGATAAGCACGTTGTTATGGCATAACACGTATTTTGATTAAGAAATGGAGTTTTGATTTGTCTACAATATTGCGAAAGGACAAGCATAATACAAAATTGTTAATCATGATGAGATATTAACATCAAAATATTACATGGAAGTTTTTAAGCTACTTCGACTTTTCAAATCACCTAATTTTATATTACAATAATAATGTACCCTTGTTTTACGATATTACAAAATATATTTTTCTCATCATCAACACTTGCAGCATAAACAGTATCATATTAAATTTTGCATAATAAACTTTGATTTATCGTCAAGTTTTATATAGTTTATAAATTTATTATAAATACCTTTAAATATATTGTTTAGAATGATATACTAGAGTATCACCTTTTGTTCAAAATTCAATAAAAATACAGGGTAGCAACCGAATTCATCAAATACAAATCCGAAAGCTAAATAATGTATGATTGATACCCTTATTGCACCAAACCAACTGATTACAAGTTGTAAGCCTCATAATTTGAATAAGTTTAAATCTATAACGGCTTTAAGATTATATAATTCAAAATTTTACAATTTCAAGGCACTAACCTACAAACTGAAATAAATTAAATTGTAAAGCCTTAATAATTACACACTCTCCAAACGCGATTACTCAACAATCCTTTTGCTTTCAAACTAAAATCCCTTAAAATTAAAAAAAATTTCGTATGGAAGTTTTCAATTAACTTACACAATTTTGAATTAAACAATTACAAAACACGAAGCGTTAAAAAATGAACCATTTTTTATATTATGTGTCGAGAATGTCACATTATTATATTAGAAGCCTTTACCATGATGCAATTTAATATTGGAAACCAGCAAAATTGAACAATTTCAAATTTAACGCCAAAATTTAATAATTTTGCAAATCAATAGAAACCGTTATTTTTATTACAATAATTAGAGGCATGCATGAAAAGTTTGTCAGTTTTGAAGAATTTATATTGACGTTAGTGATAAATATTGGCAATTGTTAAATTTTAAATAGTCAAATTTGACATTGTCTCATTATGAAGGGTTTACTTTGGAATTATGTGAAATCATCTAATTTATAAATACTCAGGGATCACAGCGCAAAAGGAAATCGAAAAAGAGGAAATAGGGTAATCTTTTCACGAAAAAATTGAAAAGTAGGGGAAATATTGAACATTTGTTTTTACATGTAGAAAAGAAGAAACAATTTTTATATAAGAAATGATATATTTTTAAATAATGCTCAATAATTTGTTAATCATATCTGAGATTAAAATTCCATCGTTAATGATAAAATCGTAAGACTTCTAAGTTTAAATCAATATTTCTTTCCAAGAAAAGGCATTTCGCCCTTATTATAAACAATACTTTGAATGTAAATTTCAAACTACCCTCTTCAATGCCCTTAAACGAAAGAATTATTTAGCTCTTAAGTTTTATTTAAATCCGAAATAGTTTAGTTGGAAGTCGGTTTAATAAACATTTGTACTTTTTTTTGGTAAAATTTGAAAACAAAATTGTAGACTGCTAAACAATCCTATAATACGTGTAATTGTCAAATTGAAGGCAAACTTGAAGTCCCAGTAATATAACATTAACTTGACTCGTACTGATTTTTTTTTTTATTTAATGAATACTTATTATCATTTTCTCCAAAATGGTCAGTTACTTTTTTCATTTATGTTTCTATTTACTTTAATTTAATATAAGAACACCCCAAACGTCATTACCGTATGGCGTCCCAACCTAACTTTGCACAAAGATAAACTGATTTTCTCCGTTTATTTAGAAAGTAACCCGAAAAACGCTTAACGTATCAAGTTTGTAAACTTTAGATGAACATAAATTTAATGTATGCACATTTTTCAAGTCAAATCAATAATAGTGCAAAAACCTTAAAGTCTGTCCCTTGATTTTTGTTATTTCAAACGTCATTAACGCACGTTTTTTTTCTAGTAAAATATTATAGTTACAGTTGAGTAATAATTACAGAAACATTAAAAGCATCATTCAATACAAGATTCTATGAAATCGAGCTTGAAATTTTAACACTGTTTTTGTGAATCTAATATTAAAACTGAAAAATGCATTTTGAAAATAAAAACCTCATTCCCGTATGTGCATTAAAAACCAGTTTCGGAGTGAAAACAATTATAAAAAACATTCCGTTACTTGCTCAGCAGTGTTTTCTTTCATAAGTAGGTGACTTTTTATGATTGAAATCTGTTATTTTTTATAAATATTGAAAAAGGCTAAACTTCATCATTTTTTTCTCATAATTACCGTACGGTACAAAAGAAGAGCGTACGACTGCTTATATGCGCGTGCGCGTGGATCAGGTGGGCCAGTTTGTTTACGGTTTCCTAACCTCTATTTACAAATATACAGATCTCAAGAAGTGAGCTAAACAATTTTTCTTTAAAGAACACTATGCAAAACCCGAGATATGTAGACTTTACGAAAAGTTGGGGGGTAACATTTAGTAACATTTAGAGTTTTAATTTATTCGGTCAACTTACTTACATTCGAAAAAATTATCTACAATAGTTAAATATTTCATTTTTCCTGAATGGTTACATAATTCACTTATGAACTTTTTAAAAGCTCGCGCTCTCTTTCATGAAACTCCTAACCTCAAATCCACTTTCCGTATTTCAAGTACGAATTTCATTATTATTTCTTACTTTCATAACTGCGCCTTTTGGTTAAAAAATTTTTAGATGTGATAAGACCAATTTCCGTTGTGAAATATTTAATTCCTAATAATAATGTGATTACCACTGTAGATGCTAAAATTTGCCTACAATTTGACAATTACCCACAGAGATTTATAATTCAAGTGGCTCAAATTTGAACGTTTGACTTGAAATTGTTCAAGTTAAGGCCATGTGATGAGTGTGTCACGTGACCAGATTCCTACTTTACCGGCACTTTTTTTATTTTTCAACTTATTTTCACACGAATAGCCACATCGAGTTGAAAATTTGGAATAATAAATAAGAAGCACTAAGAAAGGCGGCTCTGGTCCTAAATTGTAATAATCATGAAAAAAGCAAAACAAATTGTTTTACAAAAAACTGTTTTCATGATTATTACAATTTAGGACCAGAGCCGCCTTCCTTAGTGCTTCCTATTTATTATCCCAAATTTTCAACTCGATATGGCTATTCCTGTGAAAATAAGTTGACAAATAAGAAAAGTGTCGGTAAGGTAGAAATCCGGTCACGTGACCCACTTGTCACATGGCCTTACAGCACTTAACTTTGCAGTTGATGAACTCATCAATGATACTCCGGCCTGTGGTAAATCAGGTTCAGTTCCCCCGGGTTTTTGTCCACAAAAATTAAAAAATTTCAAAACTGAATTCGGAGATGCTATAGAATAGTATAACGGACGTCCCCGAAATATTTTTTGAGGGATTATAACAAAAAAAAATTATTTTGCAAAATACAAATTTTTTGTTTGTGCACGATGCTGTCAGTACACATAACCTCAAAATACACACACATGAATAAAATTTAGCAA
The DNA here is from genome assembly GCA_932178445.1 of Andricus quercusramuli. Lineage (NCBI taxonomy): Eukaryota > Metazoa > Arthropoda > Insecta > Hymenoptera > Cynipidae > Andricus > Andricus quercusramuli. The sequence goes on from CAKNXH010001716.1 coordinate 275,916, forward strand.
AATTAAATTTTTTCAAATTATTCTACAAAAGAAGAGTTCGGGGACGTCCGTTAGCATGTTCGCTATCATTTCCCAAATTTTTAAGGCAAAATCTTTATTATTGTAGGAAAAAAGCCGGGGGAACCTAACACTGCTAAAATCGATCATTTTCTAAGTATCACATGCCCTTAAATCTTGAAGCAACTTTGAATATATTATTTTTAAACTAGATATTTAAATTTCTACATTTCAACTGAAAAGTGTTCACCTTCTAATATTTATTTTCGAAATCACCATATATTTTTCAACTGTTCTAATTTTATATTGGAGAACAAATTCTGTCTATGGGTTTCACTTTTTCAACATGTTTCAGAATCAAGTTTTGTTTAAAGAGTGTTACGATATATTTTTACTTTTATATTTTGTACTTTATTTCTTCATAAATAATTTATTTGAATGCTCGAACATTAAATATAAGTATTTCATTATTTTCATAGATATACCTAGAGCTATTCTTGCTCAATACCATTACAGTGGAAACAAAAAATTTAATTTAAATTTATAACAAATTCCGTCAACAAATAAATTAAAGCTTTTTGACATGGGGCGAAAAGAAAAGATAATAAAATAAAGCACAATGAAATGAAAATGGTAATTTTTGTAAAAATGTGTTATTAATTTTTAAATTTTGTAATTGTCCAAATTATAGTGAAATTTGTAGTTTCTAGTAGAATTATTTTTGTAATTTTCTACAATTATTAACGATTAAAAACAAACAAAAAACAATGGAAAAGTACAAAAATAATTCTACAAGAAACGACAAGTTTTTACTACAATTCGGAAACTTTTACAATATTTTACAAATTTGAAGAAAAAAATTACCAGTTTCGCTTTGTTGTACTTTATTGTACATAAATTACTGAATTTTACTGAAACTCGACGAAATTCAACAATTCAGTAGAGAAATTTCCAATGTACTTTGACACAAGTTAGAAAAAAGTTACATAAATATCCATAAAACGAAATTGCACACTAACAGGTTCCATTTCACTTTCACCGGAAATACCAAAGTTATAATATTTCTTAAAACGTTAAACGGGCCCTATAAGCTTTACAAACATCTTCTTGCATTCCTGGTACACTTATTTAAAGTTTAAAAAATTCCCTTCTCGGGACAAACTGCTTGCTTCGCAACCTGAAATGCAAATAAATGCAGAAATGACGGAAATGGGTAGAAATTCAGCAAAGAGAAGCTTACAGACAAACCATGAGATAACTGATAAGTGAAGGATTCCCCAGTCTGGAGTAGTAGACAGACAGTCAGACAGACAGGAAAAAGTATAGGAAACGTGTTTACATATTCCAGAAACAGAGAGACAGTAACTCTCGTATATGTCTTTACGACAAGCGGCGCGTTCCACCCTTCGAGTTCGGACGAAATGAGTCTTGGGACAATGTCGGTCTCGCATGCCTTGTAATTCCATGAGTCGTGATAACGTTACTCCTACCTCCCCTTCCACCCACTATCTCTAGCCCTATCTTACTCTTTCTCACCCCGTCCCTACCCCCATGCCAGTATTCGCCTCACGGCGTACCGCTCTCGTAGGTACCTCGAGTATGCCCTGCTCACGACTCACGTACCAGTTTAATATAGGTACTTACCTATTTGCAGGACGAGGCAGCCCGGGACCTGCGCCATTTTCTCAGTAACGCGAATACGTACGTATCTATATATACATAGATATGTATATGAACTTCTATTCTACGTGTTTCAAGAGGAGACGTGCGGCTAGACACTCGAAATTTGATGAAAGGTACTGCGAGAAACCCAAGGTTATCGTCCATTTGTCCCAAATAGGTTGGCAATGTCTGCATATCGCGTTGACTCGTCTCTCATAGTGGTTGAGTTTACAACTGAGAATGAAGACCCCCGGCTGAGCTGATAAATTTTCGGGAAATCCGGCAGGCGATTGTATAAAATCTCGAGAATTCTTGGCCGTGATTTCGCGAAAGCAGCCCAGGGATATGTTTCATAGCATAATTTAGAAAATGTCAGGGGTCACAGTGGTTCAGCTGTTCCATTGTCAGGAAAATAGAGCAATTTTTTCTCAGAAAAAAAGGGATTTCTTTTAAGGAAAACATTTTTTCTTTTAAATATACCAGCGCAATAAACAAACATTAATGAATGAAACACTTTCATAAGAAATCACAAATTGGTTAAACTAAAAAATAAGCAAAAGCGAGCGATATTTATTTTTTGCAACACGCAATTTTTAAATCAAAATATTTTTATTATTGATACAACATTTTTGTATTTAGTAGCATCTCTTATCTAAAATAATAGAAAGGAAAAGCAGGGACAATATTTTTTATAATTGATGAAAATTGATATTTTCAAAATTAGTATATAATATTTCTGCATAGACCATCAAACCGTTACATCTTTGTTATAAAATAACAATTTTCGACAAAAAACACTAACATAACATAACACGAAATTATTCCAAATTCTGAATCTTCTTTGAAATGTAATGATTTTGTTGAAAAAAAAACCGTTTCCGGTTAAAAATGTCAACATAACCTTAAATTGTTCCAAAATTGTAAATCATCTTTCAAATCTATATCGATAGTTCCGGTGAAGACCGCTAGCTTCACCTTCAACTGTACAAAAATTGTGAATCCTCTTTGAATTTTTTTTTACCAGAAATTCCGATTTCCGATGTAAAACACGAACATAATCTGAAAGTGTTAAAAATTTGTGAATCTTCTTATATTTTTGAAATAGATATTTTTTCAATTAAAAATACCAATTTTCGACGAAAAATACTCCAATAATCAGAAATATTTAAAAGATTCTAAATTTGACTCAAATTGTAATGATTTTTGTTTGCAAATACCAATTTCTATGTGCAACAAAAACGTAATATAAAATTGTTCAGACCTTATGAATCTGCATTAAAATCTAACGATTTTGAAATAAAAATGTCAATTACCGACAAAAACCACTAACACAATCCAAAATTATTCAAATTTGTACATTTTATTATTTTGAACAAAAATCATTGGATTTAAATCCAATAATTTTTTAATACTAATTTCAGGTGAAGCAAGCCTACATGAACTAAAGTCGATGCAAAATCCTAAATATTCGTTCAAATCTAATTTTTCATATTGAAAATACCAATAATTTCCGACGAAAAACACTAACAGAATTGTAAATCTTGTTCGAAATCTAATGATTTTTGTTTTAAAATACCAGGTTTTGGAGTAAAATTCTAACAAAACAGAAAAACATAAATTGTTTGATTATTTTTATATCTTAGGAATCTAATAATTTTTTATTGAAAATACCCATTCACAGAGGAAAAGAACTAACACAACCTACAATTTCTTGCAATTGTAGGTCTTCTTCGAAGCTTTCCGATTTTATATTAAAATTCTTTTTTTTTAACAAACTGTCTACCGTTACGGAATTTTCTGTAAGAATCACTCCTTTTCCAGCTCGCTCCGTGTTAACGTTACGGATAATTCCGCAATACTTGCCCTAACAATATACTTTATCGGTTAGTTTTACGCTCGGTTTTACGCTAAATTCCGGAATACTGTTCACAACTTTTTTAAATATACTATTTATACTATTTCCAATAATTTATTAGACAGTTTGAAAGCTGTAATTTAAACACGCAGGAGTATGAAAAAGCCCAAAAGTTTCTCAATTCGCACAGGATTTTTCATGACTTTTCTTATCTATGGGATTATTTGTAGATTTAAATTTTTAAAGTAAAATTTTAAGACATAAATAACTTTAAGTAAAGCAAATCCAACCAGGTTTATAACAACAATGATTGCGAGATTTGCGGGACATATCGTTATATCACTATTTTTAGGCAGGGGAAAAAATTATTTATGAATTAAGTGTTTTAAGAAAAAAGTATCTCAATCGAGTGTAAAATATATTTTTTCTCTCTCTTTTTTTACTGTTGAAAAAATAATCTTATTTTTTTTTCATTTTTCATGCGTAAATCGTCGACAATTTGCTTTTTTCTTTGGAACATAGTTTTCTAAGCTAATCATAATTTCTTAATTAATAGCCGTGAGTTACTTATAGTTATTGTAAAATTATTCGCAGCTTGAAAAAGGGGGGAAATGGACAAAATTCTCAAATATAGGGATTACAGGCGATTCTTAAAAAAATAGGTGGAAAAGGGAGAAATATAGAGATCACTGAAATTTCTATTTTCACGAGAGCAATATTTATTTTAAAATTAGTGTACAAATTTTACTTAAACTATTTAACAATCACCTTGAAATCACTCGCAGTCACCTGTAATTACTTAATTATTGCGTGTAAAGAAACATAAAACGAATGAATACTACAATCAGTTAAAGGCAAGAGAAAAATAATTTCAGTTAGTGAAACGGATAGTTAAGGAAGAACTAGAGAGCAGGTCGGAAACTTAGGATATTCATTTTTATGTCTCTGCCATTCTAGGAAGGCGGAAACTCCAAGCATTCTCGTGCTAAATGCAAGTATGTGTATTTATTGATTTAATTAGTAAAGCACTGAACACAGATGATATTCTCTATTTTGTGAAGCCCTCATCATTTTGTTGAACCAAAAACTTGAAAATGTATCCTAATCTTTTAGAATATATAATTTACATAATTAGAAAGGGCTCAGTTAAATATTTTCGAAAGCAGATACAGTACTAAAAAATAAGTTATTTCGTGCGTGGCCCATGTTGTTTTAGTATTATTGTTTCCACATTCACAAATTCTCGATCGCAGTAATGGTAACGAAAATGCACGGGTCGCAAACACACACACATAATTTTATTATGCAAGCAATATCAGTGCTAATATCAGTGGCGATGCAAAATTTCCTATGTAGCATTAAAAGGCTAATAACATTTACAAGTCTAATTTGCTTAATGTATTCACAGATTTACTAAAAACGAGACAGTCTTCTTTAAAAAGCTTATTAGACACTTTTTTGTTTAAATATTATTTCAAAACAATATTTGCGAACATTTTTTGAAAGAAAAAGTTAAGTGATTTTATACGAAAATCTAAATAAGCAAGTAAGAAGAAGCATTACAACCAAATCTTACAAATAATACACGAGCTTCTCTACAACAGAAGCGAATAACGAAGTAGTGAGAGGAAAATTCCAAGACGCGGTTCTCCGGCAAGAGGTGGATGTATAATTAAATTTTTGTGCGGGCTGCAGCGACGCGATTATACACCAGAGTCGAGTAATAATTAATCTTTAACAATATTACACAGCACTTTGTCGTTGCAACAGAAAGTTGGAGCGGATGGTGCGTCGTGGTGAGCGTGGTGCTTCACCGACCAAAAGTGTTACCAGTTACCACTAACTTTTATCACTATCATGTTCGCCTGTGGTAGGTGACTGCCGAGCAGTGCACCTATATCACCTTTCTAATTCACGATCATGTTTCCGGGCTTTGTAAACTTTGCCAACTTCAACAACTAGACAACTAATCTATTGACTACTTTTAATACCAGGCTTCAAACTGTTCTATGACGTTAAAAAAACTGTTGGCAGTTTCCTTTTAGCAAAAAAGTAGCAAAGAAAAAGAACACTTCTTTATCTCAAAAATATTAAGAGTTAAAAAATTCAGAATTTTAGTTTAAAAGGCTCCAAAATAGTTTATGAGAAATTGAAAACAATAACAAACAAACAAAGATAGAATCAAATAGAATTGGAAGAATAATATAATGATATTGAAAGTGTTTAACAATTTTGAATTAAATCTGGCAAAATTGAAAAATTTCTAATTGAACACGTTTGGAATACATTTCTTTTACATTCTACATATTGCAACTCAAAACTAAACCGAATTCGGCGTTTTTTGAGGATCGACATATTACAGTAAGAACAATTTCAATATGAAAATACATAAAATGATGTTACTATTGATTCAAAACATTTAAAAACAGAATACTAAAAAAAGTATTCAAAGAGAGTCATTTCACAAAAAGTTATACCTAAGTGTGTCCGTTTGAAGCTTGATAATATAAAGCGAACATAATGACACAAATAATTACTCAATTATCAGGGTGTCTATCCGACGGATAATTTTAAATACCCAGTCGATTCCCGGTTTTCTGCTGGCCAATTTTGAATTTTTCCCGGCCAATTTAGATTTTTTTTAATTTGAATTATATCAAACGATTTTGAAAACCTTTAAAAGATTTATAAACATTTTGAAAGATTTCAAAGATCTCTGATTTGGAACACGGAATTTTGGAAAAGAATTATAATTCTGCATTTATAACATGGAATTTTTTAATTTCCTTTTTTACATCAAAATTAACGTTATTTCCAAAGTTCCGGTTCCATGTCAAAAATTCTCTGCCCCAAGTCAAATAATGATTCTTTACGAAAATTCCCTATCCTAAAGCCTAATTTTTCATTCTTTACGGAATTCCCCTGTTTCAAAGTGAACATTATAATCATTTACGAAAATTCCCTGTTTCAACTCACAATTACAATAACTTCAAAAAATGCCCTTTTCCAATTAAGAATTATATTTATGAACTACATTTTCTAATATAATTCAGGAATATAGTAACTCTCGTCTTTTAAAATTTGAAAGAGGGAAGTTTCAAATTATGGTGAATTCTGAATTTGAATAGGGATTTTTTGTTGTAAATTCTTTACGGGTATTTTTTTCATTTATTAATTCGCCACCCAAACTTAGAATATGCTTCTTTTAAGAAATTTCATATTCCAAGTCAGAATTATATTTATTTATCAAGTTTTCTATCATAATTCAGATACAGTAATTCTCTTTTTCCAAAATTTGGAAGAGTGAAGTTTCAAATTGTGATGAATTCTGAACTTGAACAGGAATTCTTTTTAAGTTTTCTTCTTGTAAATCAGAATCGAAATTCTATTCCAAAATTCTCGTTCCATACCAAAAATGTTTTGAACGACGTGCATATATTTTTTGAACAAACAGAATTATTTGGGCTGCAAGAATAGGTGAAGTTAGTCGCAGAAGGAAAATTTTTACAGCAAAAGGATTCCTGTTGAGACAATGAAAATCCTCTCAACCTTAAATTTAAGGGGAAATTCCATTCACATCAAGAAATATTCTTTTGTCACAAGAGGACATTTCTCTGAGTATTTCCGGAAACTGCATGTCGCAAAGTAAATATTATAATTCATTACGAAATTTCATGCTGAAAATTATAATACTTTAGCAAAATTTCTTGTCCCAAAGTAGAAATTATCATTCTTCACGGAACTTTCCTGACCTAAACTCAAAATTATATTTCTTTACGGCAATTCCATGTGGCAATTTAGAAATTATAATTCTTTTCAACCTGTTCCAAGTCAGGACAATTGTAATTCTCTACGTGAATTTTTAGAGATATTTCTTGTCTGCATATTTTAGGTGATGAATGAAAAACAAATCGATTCAGCCCTTTTTTGAAAACTGAAATTTTGATTTTTCGAGAAGCATTTTTGTGATAAACAATTTTTATTTTATGTACGCTTCTATACATAAAATATGTAGTAAAAAGGTTCCTATAAACTTTTGTGTCAAACAAAAACTGGGTCTTCTATGGAGGTTTTTGTAGTGCAAATAGAGATTTTTTGTCCCTGAGGTTATTGAAAGTTCTTACTTAAGATATTCAGGCAACATCAGAGAACTGAATCCTGCAAAGAACTGACGTTGAGTAAGGACTTGAAGTTGATTGAGGCTCACCGTGTAGTGTCAAAGTCGAAATTATAATTACACAGCCACACAAAAAAAAAATCTTTTTCCGGATCTGGCGGTCAGACCATGCTTACTATATGTTTTTGGGGTCGCTGAATCTGAATCCGAGGTCCGAAAAACTCCAGCACGTCAGGGTTCTGAGATAACCTCAAAAAACCTAATAAAAAATCTTTTTCCGGGCCTGGAGGTCAGACCATGTTTGCTATATGTTTTCAGGGTCGCTGCATCAGAATCCGAGGTCCAAAAAACCCCAGCACGTCAGAGTTTTGAGATAACCTCAAAAAACCTTATACATTTTTTTTCGAGTCCAGAGGAGACCATTTTTATTATATGCTTTTGGGGTCGCTGAAAAAATGGTCTCTTTTTCGCGTCCCTGACGTGCTGGAGTTTTTGACACTACAGATTCGAATTCAGCGACCCCAAAAACATATAATAAACATGCTCTGACCCCCGGACTCGGAAAAAAAAGTTTTATGAGGTTTTTTGAGGTTATGTTAAAACCCTGACTTGCTGGGATTTTTTGGACCTCTGATTCAGATTCAGCGACCCCAAAAACATGTAATAAACATGGTCCAACCTCCAGACCCGGAAAAAGGTTTTTTATTATGTTTTTTTAAGTTATGTCAGAACGCTGACGTTCTGGGAGGTTTCGGACCTCGGATTCAGCGACCCCAAAAAACATATATTAAACATCGTCTGATCTCCAGACCGGGAAAAAGATTTTTTATGAGGTTTTTTGAGGTATGTCAGAACTCTGACCTGCTGGGGTTTTTTAGACTTCCGATTCGGATTCAGCGACCCCAGAAACATATAGTAAACATGGTCTGACCTCCAGACCCGCAAAAAGATTTTTTATTATGTTTTTTTGGGTTATGTCAGAACTCTGACGTTCTGGGAGGTTTCGGACCTCGGATTCGGATTCAGCGACCCCAAAAAACATATATTAAACATCGTCTGTTCTCCAGACCGAAAAAAAGATTTTTTATGAGGTTTTTTGAGGTCTGTCAGAACTCTGACCTGCTGGGGTTTTTAAGACTTCGGATTCGGATTCAGCGACCCCAAAAACATATAGTAAACATGGTCTGACCTCCAGACCCGCAAAACGATTTTTTATTAGGTTTTTTGAGGTTATCTCAGAACCCTGACGTGCTGGAGTTTTTCGGACCTCGGATTCAGATTCAGCGACCCCAAAAACATATAGTAAGCATGGTCTGACCGCCAGATCCGGAAAAAGATTTTTTTTTTTGTGTGGCTGTGTTATCGTTACTGAAATTCCCTGTCCCAACTAGGAATTATGGTTCTATTAGAAAATTGATCAGCTGTTCTAAGTTAGAATTGTAATTCTTCCGGAAAATTCCCGATTCCAAGTGAGAATTATGATTTTTTCATAAATTGCTTGTTCCAACTCAGAATTAGAAACACCCTACTTTAAAATACAATGAATTCAGATGGTTAATTAGAGACCCTAATCGTTATAATTCTAGTTTGCGCGAATCCCCTGGTTATTGTGAAATTTACTGGAAATGTGTGTAAAGTTTAATTTTGCTAAAAATTCAATTCGCAGATATATAAAAAAGCTTCAAATTAATTTGAAATTATATAATTTTCATAACACTACAACGGCTAAGATTTTCATTTTAAAAAATGTATTCATGCAATATTAACCATTTTTAAATAATAAAAAGAGTGTACTGCATACTGCGAATAAAGCTGATCAATAACAAATATTAAATAATGATTTCTATTATTTTCAAAAGAGGCCCAGCTTCGAGCCCGTCTTAGGAACACGGTTTCCTAAGGTGGGCCATCACAGAAAAAACTTAGGGTAAATAGTGTTGCAGGTAATTTCGTATTTTTACCTGTTCGTATTGGTAAAACACAAATATTACCCTCGATGGGCAGAAACTGTCTTTTGTTCTCATAAAAGTTGCCACCTAAGTTTTGAAAATTGGAAGCCACTAGCTTTGAATCGCTGAAGTAAAGTTAGCTGATGGTTGGTGTAACAGGCAAATCGGATAAGTGCGGCTTCATAAAGGCTGTTTTGCCGAATCGTTAGAACTGTCAAAAGTTCAATATGACATTTACAAGGCCTTCAGGGTAAACATTGAGAATTACTCCCGAACGTAGGTAAACGCAGAATAATACCCTAGATGTGCGGGTAAAGTTTACCCACATGGGGTAATTTTTCTTGCAGGTAATCTTTACACCGAATTCCGGGTAAAGTTTACACTTAGTTTTTTCTGTGATTCAACACATTTGTTCAACATCAAAATGTCTTACATTCCGAACTTTCTTTCGAATAAGTATGCATATGAACTTTTAAAAGAAATAACACACTTTAACGTTAGCAATCGCTTTTATTTCAGAGGTATAAAGCCACTAGAAATAAAAGAAAAATTCAAATAGTGTCATATTGAACCCATTTAACTGATTCTCCAATATTATCGAATGATTGAACGCATTAGCTTGAACTTATGCAATTTTTATAGCATACTGGACACTTTAGTACAATACACGAATTTAAATTTACGTATTTTGAAGGTTACAAAATTTTTGAAACGAGATTTCAATGGAATAGAATTTTTTGTGAACCAAGGGTCAATAATCATATTCCTTGAGTCCTGAAATTTCAAAACCCATGCATAACTCAGCGCGTTCAGAAAATATATCCAATTGAGAAAAATTTCATCTGACGAAGTTTCCTATCTACAGTATCATAATGGGTACAAAGGAGTGATGACAGGAGTCAGGAGGTTAGTGAGTTGGGTGACCTCCGCGATAAATTATAGACTGTTCATTACCCACCAGGGTTGTGGAGGGTCGAATGACCGCCGCGAGAAAATAACGCGTGGCGCCTGCTCTCTTTCTATTATTTTCTGGGGTGTACCCAAAGATTAATGTAGGTCGAGTCGAGCACCGGTGCAGAAAGCGTGCCTGCACTGTTAAATCGTAGGTAGTTGTAAGCAGGTAGCAGCAGGGGAAGCACCACGAGCTCCACAGCTACCCCGGACTTTCACCTAGTTGGTAACAACTGCGCGTCTTGCTCGTTATAACCACAGACTACCATCAGAAAAAAAGGGGAAAAAGAAAACGAGGAAGGAAGCAAGCAAGAATGGAAAAAAGGACCGTGGAAGAAGAAGAAAATGGAAATGCGAGTCCAAGGAAGCTGACAGGTACCTATATCGTTTCACGTACATGCGAGGAATGAACGTTCCTTCCAGCCTAGGGATATCTCCTCAAACTTTCGTGTTCACTACCAAAGAAACATCTGCTCAGACACTTCCCAGATCCATGCGTTAGAAAAAAATATGCTGTCCTTTTTAGAATTCTTGACAAGAGAGTGTCTTTCTAGACACTAGATTGTTTTTCTACGTGTAGAACACGAAGGTTAAAGGTGAAGATTCAGAGGACAAGGGTCAGATGTCGAAGGCAAGGGGATACTGTCCAGGATTCAAAGGTCAAGGCTGAAGAGTCATATGTCAAGGATAAGACGTCAGGGCACAGGGTGGCCGAAAAACTTTATTTTCGAAATTCCCTGACTCTTCCCTGATGTTTCCTTCACCAATTTTGCATTTTCCCTGACGATTAGTATTCAAATAAGATAATTCAGATCTGGTACAATTTTTAACACACATTCTTTTATAAACGGAATGAAACAAGTTCAAATTAAAATAAACAAATTCAAATTCATTTATTTACTTCAAAGTGTCTCGACGTCCTGAAATTCGGAATGACTGGTCCAATATTTTTCATAAGCTTGGCTAGTCCATCCCCTTTTCCAACTTCCCCCATTTTTCGGGACTAGACTCAGCCTATTTATTTCAACCAAAAAAGATTACTTGTCTACCATGAAAGATAAACTTTCAATCCAAAAAGACGAATTTTCAACAGAACAGTTGAATGTCCGACCAACGAAGATGACTTTTTAAGAAAATAGTTAAATTTTCAATAGAAGAATTTAATTTTCAACGAAATAGTTGAATTGTCAACAAAAAATTTGAATTTTCATTATGTTGAACCTTCAACCATATAGTTCAATTTTCAAAGCAAAAAAATTAATTGTCAACAAAAATTTAATAGTTGAGATTTCAACCAAAAGATAATTGAATTTCAAATAATCATTGAATATTCAACCAAAGAAGATTAATTTTCAACTAAACAGTTAAATTTTTGTCTGAAACAGAATCAATTTCTACTAAAACAGATTAAGTCTCAAACCAAAAAGACTATTAAAAAAAAGTTGATTTTTCTACCAAAAGTTGGGCCGCCAAACTTCAATTTCAAAATTGCCTAATTTTTCCTTGGCCAATTTTTCAACATTATTATTATCCTTGACTCGTATCTAAAGTGCTTCTTATGAAAGTCCCCGATTTTTTAAATCCTTCACTTCCCCCTGACCAACAATATTCCGCGACTTTTTCTTGATGTTCAGGTTTGTCCTGACGTCCAGAATTCCCCGGACCTACGGCCACCATGAGGTATCACTTTTCAGGGGAAGAGGTCAAAGATAAATTTTCGGAGGTAAAATGTGAGGACGTCATAGGTAAGGCGTCTCAGGAAAAAGGTTGGGGGGTAAAAGCCAAGGGGTTACTGGCCAGGAGTCAAAGGTGAAATCTGAAGAGTCATGTGTCAAGGATCCAGTACCCAATTTCATAGGAAAAGGTCAGAGATCCTAATTCTTAGTTAGCGATTAAAGGTCAGGTTAAAATATCGACTTATAGTGCCTAAAAAATAAGTAAGAGCAAATTCAGGGAATTTTTAATAAGTGAAAATAGAGTAAAAGCGGACTGCAATAGCTGAATTCTAATAAATTGTGGTTTTCCGTAGTTAGAAATGAAATGCCGGAAGCTTTTAACTGGTATAAACTAATATTGGTTAGATGCCCCATGAGAGGGTAGTAACGAGCGAGGAGGTCAGAACGGTCAGAATAATAATCGAGGCTGCGAGAGAGCGTTGTAAGTAGCGAAGCCTGGTTGGTAATGGGAATCGTGCTTTATCCATTCGCAGAGGTGGGATGCAGGATAGCCACCCCTCTTTCTATCTGTGAGTCTCTCTAGGACTGGCCTGACCCCGGAATTAACCACTCTGCTGGTGAACACAGGGTTCCCATTCAATTGTTTGAGGAAGGTAGCGGCGCTAACGACGCCACTACCCTCTATTCTCACTGGACGGCTTTTGATCTTCGAAACAAAAGCCTGCATCCCCAATTACCGTATATAGGGTATAAAGTTCGCTACCGAAACAGAAACTACCTACTCAAAAGAAACGTCTTACAAACCCATAATTAACTCTTTGTATCATTCAATTAAATTTGTATTATTATTTTCTCTTTAAATAAAGACTTAAATATCGGTAGCCAGGGTTTAAACTGACTGAACATCTGCAAAGTGATCAGAACTTATATAGTTGAATGGCAGAAGGGTTAATGCAGATGGTGCTTTATCATTAAGGAAAAGAGTTTCCGGTGTAGAACTGTTTCGAGATTCGAAGTTCTGCCTCAAAGCTCTGTTCGGTTTGCGAAAGTTCTACCTCAGGGGTCAGAGTTCGATGTCGAGTTTCGTTGAGGATTCACCAGCGTGTGGAAGCCAGTTAACCTGTTTGGAAGAGAGTTTCTCTTTTCGGGAAACGGGCGGTTTACTTCCGACTCGCGTCCAGACAATTTCTTGTAATGCCAAGCCAGATGCTACATTACTATGCGGACTTCATTAGTTTTGGAGTCGTGATCACAAATTGTGGACAAACAAAGCTTTCTGTCAAACAACATAACTTACAACAGAAAGTAAAAATATACTAATATTGAATAATTTTGAAATTTAAGTAAGTTGATGAATGATAAAATTCTATGTTTTAATTCCTTCAAAAATAGATCTTTGAGAGGGAAGTATTGCCGCTAAATGAGAACTTTAAACTTGGGGGTTTTCCGCTGGGGTGGACTCTTAATTTTCCTTAACCGAGCGCAATAAAGAGGCATAACTTTTTGTTTTACTAATTGACCCAGTTTAGATACGAGCCCGTTAAATCGAGAGTGAGAGTGCTCGACTACTTAAGTATCGCTCTGGGGTACAATTCTCTCCATATGAAGCACTCAAAGCTCGACGGTATGCGTACATAAAAGAGCAAGCGTTTGTAAATACGGGAGAGCTCAGCAGAGAGAAAAAACAGCCTGGAAGATTGTAGTAATTCTCGACCAAAACTGAAAAAATTGATAGCTGTATTAAACTTAAATGCTACCGACATAATTAAAAACTAATGTTAATTTTAGCTCTATCATAATTTAGATAAGTGTACTTTTATGGAACATAACATAGAACTGCTAACACCATAATGTTAACCATGTCTCTATAATACCTAAGCAGCCCTATAATCGTAACATGCAATTGCATCCTAACAATATGCTTTCTGAAAAAGGAAACGAATAAGAAATGGCTTTGAACACAAGCTGGCGGTAGAGAAGCTTTATGATGCAGTCAGTATTACGATGCATAAAGTGTAACAAATCAGAATTTAAATTACGAAGCCACTTGTGTCTCTATAAAGTACACTCAGCGACTTTTTATTTCTTCCTAAACTCCATTTCCGTACTTTCCGTATTTCTTCATTCTTCCCTCGCCTCTACCGCCCTTCTTTTTCTCCATTTTCTTCTACTGATCAAGCGTCCAACACAGAATGTGCTTCGCTATGTTTTCCCTTATTCATTTTATAAAGTCAACTGCGTCTTAGCAATTGAAAGGAAATGAGTGTTTGTTATTGCTTCATAACAGGAATGAGCAAACTATCTGAGGAAATTTATAATCAACTAGTAATTTAAAAAGAAATAAACTAAAAATCAAAATCTCTATTAATATTAAAAGGCAAGAGTTATTCTTAGAGTTTTAGATTACTTAATAATAAAAGCTGAACTTCAGAGAGTCATAAACTGGTGAAACTTGAATAAAGCAAACGTAGAAAAAAGGTAAGAGGAACGTTAAGTTTATGACTAGCTTTGTTGGTCATGAAAGGTAAACATTTTATAACCAATTTTCTCCTTCGCGTCTGTTATACCTTTTTCGTGACTTGGGAGCAATTTTTTAACGAAAACTTTGTGCGCTTCAGGTGTACCTGGTGTTGACTGAAGCCGAATTCCAACTAGAGAGAAAACTGAGAACAACAAGTATTTTAAAATGAGCAGCGCCTAACGTGACACACCAAAATGTATTGCTCAATTTAAATTTAAATTAAAAAAAAAATTAACGCCTTATTCTATTGAAATTTGATGCCTGACTATTTAAAAGCCCCTTTTGATCTGTTATTACAAGACAAATAAGCACTGCGCCAAATTAGGGAACATGGAAGGTAACTGGACGCAGATGCACTTTTTAAGAAAACCTCAAATTAACGTTTTTGATTATGTTCAATGGAATTTTGGCTATACTGGGTGCTTTTTTAACTTGAGATACCGAAATATCTCAAAAAATACGCATCATATGAAAAAAATATCCCTACTAAAAATTTTTTATTTTCGAGGGGGAAAAGCGAATTTGAAAAAATTTACCCCACCCACCCCCCAGTAGGCAGGAGCGGGAGTAACTTTGATTTTTCAAACGACAACCCCAATTTTTTATCACACATTCAGATTTGCCTTTATTAAATACGTAAGTTTTTTTCAATTCGCGAAAAAAAACCCACCCCCTGCCTCCTGGGGGGTGAGGTGGGGTAAATTTGGTCAAAATCGCTTTCCCCCCTCATAAATAATAAGTTTTTATTACGGATATTTTTTTTATAGGATGCGTATTTTTTTAGATATTTCGATGTCTCAAGTTAAAAAAAAACACCAAAATTCTATTGGACATAATTGAAAACGTCAATTTAAGGTTTTCTTAAAAAGTGCATCTGCGTCAAGTTACCTTCCATGTTCCCTAATTTGGCGCAGTGCTTATTTGGCTTGTAATAACAAATCAAAAAGGACTTTTAAATAGTCAAACAAATTTCAGTAGAATAAGACGTTAGCAACAAGTTTTTAAAGTTTTAATTAATAACACGTATGATTGAAAGATTTTCATAAAATTTCGGTTAAAAGGTTACGTAACCAACCTATAATTATACATAAATCTAAGTATAGTGCGCCACATTAGGTGCACATGCTTAGTGTGTGAGTAACCAAGTTGCATGCCTTTAGCTAATTTTATCACTCAATACATAAATGGATTAAATTATGTGTCCTAGGATTTTTCAGAATGCCGCTCCTATATGTGCATGTGTAAATAATTTTCTCGAATACGCTCAAGAACTTTAAACAACTGCGTCGAAAAACGTAAAGCAATTTTCATTGCGGTTACGTATCCGATTAAATACGTGAAATCTACGATACTGAGTAAGAGGAAGAAAGGGAAGACGAAGACACGTCCTGGACGCTCTTTTCATTTCTTCACTGTTACGTGCCTGGCCTTCGCGAGCGTTCAATGCGCAAGAAGCACGATCGAATATAAATCATGCCTTTGTATTTTTGCAGCTAGTCCCAAGGAGACAGTTGAATAATTTCTGAAACGCCCCTTTACGTGCCGGGCTCTTCGATTTACGGTCCCATAGGCACATCAGGATCCTTTGATCGTCACGCCAATATAAACCACATATGTAGGTAAACTCCCTCGCGTAAGCAAATTCAGATCCCAATCTCTGTAACATGTATCTAACTCAATAATAATTTAATTTGAAAAAATCAATGTGTTATCAAAAATCTGTACTCTTACTGAACTCCACAGTTATATAGGATTCTGAAACTTCGGTAGTTCGCCACCCGAGATAGAATCCTTCAATTTGCAGTCTCCGGGATAGACCCTTCTAATATGCATGTTTCGAGATAGAACCTTGTCATTATGCACCTAAGCTTCTACGTGAATGCGAATGGCTTAGAGACTGGGCTTGAGTGACAATAATACGTTGTTACGCACAACACAGGTAACCCGGTAGAGCCGCATCATAAAGTGCAGTGTTGTGCCAATATACTCGAGGATATGTCATCAAACGAACCTGTTACACGTAAACACAATCCTATCAGGCAACCCTGCAACATAATACCCTCAACACCACTGCAACTGTGGCCGTAAAAATTGATAAGCCTCTCAAAACGACCAACGGAAGGAGACGGGATAAATCGAGACAATCAGCGAGCTTATTGTGTCGATACTCCGTCTCTTAGCCCTAATTCTAATTTTGAAAATTTTCTGTTCAAAATAAACGAAATAATCTTTGACCTGTCATTGAAATATCCGGAATACTCGATAATTGTAAGAGGGGATTTTAACGGTGAAATTGGAGAAATGAATCAGTTAGAGGAGGAAACTCTCTGTAACAACTGAAATTTACATGACGTAAGAACAAGTCTGGTCGCTGATCTAAACACAAAGGGAAAATAGATGGTAGAAATCTTTGAAAAAAATATTTTTTTTGTCCTTAATGGGAGAACTAAAGTGACTTCCCAGCTCAATGTACATTCCTAAGAGAAAAAAATTCTACAATTATCAATTTTGTGTACCACCTTTCAGTAGAATGTCAATTTTTTTAAACTATAAGATTTTCATGTATAAGCGAAAGTGGGGATATGTGTGAGATGATGAATGCCTGGCTGAACATTCTAGATAACCCTGAAAAAAATTATATAAAAAAATTTATTATGTTTATTAATAAATTTCACGAATGAGCATTATAATTAATTAAAAATATAATTATATACTTTAAGATTTTTTTATTCGCTTTCGTTGTATGTACGGTTTACCTCCTCTGGGGTAATGTTTACCATCGACTTTTAATTTTAGTTTTTGTTTTTATTGATTAGAATAACAATTACTTTTAGAATTGAACTGTAACTTATTTGTATGAATCAGATGATTCTCAAACAAATAAAGCACTACTACTACTCCTTCGCTTGTGCAGATAGACGAAAAAAAAACTAAGACGCAATCAAATTAACAATAAAACAAAAAGGTACAATATAGACCCAAAAGAATGAGAAAGGAAAGAGAGAAAATCGCATTAAAAATGTGAAAAGGGAAGAGTAGATAGCGAATAATGGGTGGAGAATAAAGGTGATGTTAAAACACCTGAAGAAACATTCTAAGGGGAAAGAGATAAGCGCAACTTTCAACTTCTGGAGAGGACAACTTCCTACACAAGGCGCTGAAAGAAGAAGGGAAATTGGCGCGGCTGCCTTTGAAAGAAAGAAAAAAGTCCCTTTCTTCCTTCTAAGTAAGTTAGAAAGAAGAAAAGAGGCCAGATAAAAGGATTGGAGAAGCGGAGATCGTATTGGATCTACAAAACTTTAAAGGCGAGAATTACACTTCGAGTTTTGAAGTTCAATTAAGATAAATAATTTCTTGAAAAGCTACCTTTTATTATTTCACATCAATACCCAAGTTTAAATTAATTTACTTTGCTTTAATAACTAGCAAAATTTTGCTTATCAGCTGTTTGCTACCTAATTCATCCCTTCAGCTTCTGAGCGGGTTGCTGCTAAGAAAGAAAAGTAGGTAACATTTTAATATAGCAGCGTTATAAACGGGGGCATTATCTACTTAAGAAATGAGTCGTCAAGTGGACGAAAGTTACGGTCCAAAGTAGCGCCCAGTCCTGTCTTCTCTACCAAGTTCTCTTAAGATTATCGTTAATTTTAAACGTCGTAAATCACTCGAAACACCCTAACGTACGTCAACCCCATTCACGGTGGCACGAGCTGACTCGACTGTATTATGAATACGTCTCCGCCTCGCTGACAGTTTGCCGAACGACGAGAAGAAGGAGGATCAAGTTATATGATGATATGTGTGTGTGTGTAATTATGAATAGAAGTGAGGACCAATTCTGGAATAAGCAGAATAGCTAATAATTAGGCGAGCTTAAATAGAGGAATCGGTCCCTCAACTTGAAATACATCATTATCGAGAAGTTTGAGCTACTTGATCCTAGAGTGAACTTACACTAGGAAAGATACATCAAACTTTACATTACGCATCCTAACGGACATGCAATTTAAACTCGCAAACTTTGATATTAAATTGGAAATTCCATTAGAATCCAATATCGACGTGCCCGAATGACAAGGTTTCATCTCGGAACATACCCATTGAAACGTTCTGACCCGTAAGGTGCAAACTAAAATGTTTTATCCTGAAATATAAAGTTTCAATATCAGGGTTGCTACAAAAATCCAATTTTGTAATTACCTGACCTTCTCTGACTTCTCCCTGACCATTTTTCCATTTTCCCTGACCGTTATAAATTTTGCTTCCAGGTATGAATACAACCTTACACCTAGGAGATCAATAATTATAGTGGAAATTTTTTTTCAAAATTTATCTCAAAGTCTTTTAATGAGAACAGTCACATAAAATTTAATGAAACAAATAGTTGAGTTTTCCACTCAGAAAGATCAATTTTAATCCAAACATTTGCAGTGAAAACAATTAATTTTCAACCAAGCAGAAAGGAATTTTAAACAAGGAAGTTAAATTTTCATCCAAAGTGACGAAACTTCGATAAAAATAATAAATTCACAATGAAAAATGTATATTTGATATTTTCACCAAAAACTGTTTTTACTTTCAATAAAAATAGTCGAATTAAATCCAAAAATACAAGTTTTCCACAAAAGACGAATTTTCAACAAAATACAGGAATTTTCAACCAAATATATAAATTTTCAGTATAAAAATTAATTTGCAACCGAAAGAAATAATTTTCAACACAATAGTTCACTTTTAAACGGAACAAAAAACGGATTTTCAACTTAAATAGTGAATCGTCAAAAAAAAAAGAGTTTTTAACAAAGTAGTTCCATTTTCGACTAAGTCGTGCAATTTTCAACCATGACTGGTGAATTCAAGACGAAAAATGTAATATTTGATATTTTAACCAAAAAAGGTTTCAGTTGAAAATAAAAAACAGTCGAATTCAATCAAAAAAGAAGAATCTTCAACAAAATAGTTGAATCCTTCACCAAACAAGATTAATTCTCCACTAAACAGTTGTAATTTTTAACCGAAAAAGATGTAATTTCTAGAAACAAAAAAAAACGAATTTTCAACCTAGAAAGATAAATTTTCGGCCAAAAAGAATTACTTTTCATAAAATTGTTGAATTTCCCCACAAATAATAAAAAATTAACTTCAGCTTCAGTGAATCGAAAATTCGCTGACTCTTTCAGGTTTTAACTGTCTTTCCGTGATTTTCTGGAATTCCCTGACCTGTACCAACCCTGAACATGCATGTTCTGAGTCAGAACCTTGTCATTTGGACTAATGTGTAATGATCATTAGTTGTAAAATCGTTTCATCTGAGTAAAATGAGCAAGAGCAAACCTTTCGGCCACATCAATTTTGAACGTTCTCAGAGTGAAACCACACAAAACGATGAACGACGAAAACGAGCTAAAGGCTAAAAGGTATGGAATACGGTAAAACGGAAAGATAGAGATATACCACGACTGTTTAATTGGCAAACTGATTCGCTTGATGTAGATCGAGTTACCGAATTAGGAATCGACCATGGAACGATCTCAATATTCAAACCGAATTCAGTAACGATGCGATGCAGTGGCTCTTTGTAATTTTGTTCTCTTTGCATTTAACGATTCTAGTAACGTACTTGTGATTATTTAAATTACGTAAAGGGAGGACGTTATATCAAAGAGTAATTTTCTGTAAAACATCATTTTCTGGGATGTGCGTCTTCTCACTTCCTAATTGCAAAAAAAGGATAAAAAAGACTTTGCCTTTTCCAGGACGCAGATAAATTAATCTCTGGCGAGTTTGTAACTACATATATAGTTTCGAAATTCATTGCAACTCTTATATCTTATTCTTATTTTCATATCATTTTACTTTCAAATGTTTAGTTTAAAAAATCGGTTTAACTAGTTTATATTTATAATTCGTAAAGTTGCGAATCGCCTCTGGTTTATTACAAAGTTTAGTACAATTGAAATATAAACTAAGAAGCCATCTACGGTTTTGATGGAATCTGTGCACTAGTAATTTCGAATAGTATGGATGCTCCCCATATTAGATGTTTTAGTTGATCAACATATTCATTAACAAAAGACTACTTAGGTGCGAATTGTCGGTCGGGCCATGGTTGGGCCAACCTTTATAAGGTCGGCACAACTTTGTGAGATAATGGTCGGGCCAACCAGCGTAATGATAACGCAAGCCCTCCACACTTTCCACAGTTGGGTCAACAATATTTGTTATGGTTGAGTCAACCGCGGAATACAAAGTTGGCATTCCATTGGTTTTTAAAGTTGGCCCAACATTCTGAATCAATGGTCGCGCCAACCAGCGTAATGATAACGCAAGCCCTCCCGATTTTCCATAATTGGGCCAACAATACTTGTCATGGTTGAGCCAACCTCGGAATATAAGGTTGGCAGACCATTGGTTTTCAAAGTGGCCCAACATTGACAAACCTGTGATACATAAACACTAATGGGACTGCACCATTTTAATTCGCTGTCCATCCGATTTATTAATGTACTTTGTGTTAAAACGAGTGGTTCCTGTTGTTTCTAAATACATTTTTTTTTATTCATCAAACAGCAAATTCTCTTTAAGATGTTTGCCCTGAAATATAGGGTCGGTAACGCTAATGGAATACCTCGTTTTGTCTTCGGCATACTCTATACCGAAGGTATATTAAGCCCAGGCTGATGTAACCTCCCAGCAAAAGGAGACGAGATGAAATAAAATAGAAGCAAGTGAAAAGAAATGAAATAAAGGTTTCATTATTTCTCGGGATACATTTCTTGGTCCGACTTAAGAAACGTCGGCCGGAGTGAAAAACGATGGCAGCATTCCTTGGGAATTAAAGACGTCCCCTTTCGGATAGTCAGAAAGATAGAACGAAGCCAGAAAAGGCAGAGCAGGGAATGAAAGAAGGGGTTTATTAAGGTGCAATAATCGCGATAGCCTCATCTCCACACTTACTTCGAGGACAACACAAATAATCACTTACCTCACTCCTATTACGAGCTACCTATTTTAGTCTCTTTCAACTATACTATGTCTTTTCATGCTCGCACCCTCCCCGCTATCTTTTCTTTTTACAAATTTAACTGCAAGGCTAATAGGGCGCAGCGTAAACCACAAATTTCAGAAAATGAAAGACCCTGGGATCCTACCCAGTAAATCCCCGAGATATTATTTATCTGAAGTTGGATAAAAACGCTGCAAACAATTGAAAATTAAAATTATCCGGCGGCAGATAATTTTTATCACGAGGCAGATAAAAATTATCCGTCGTCGGATAATTCTATTTGTCAATTGTTTGCAATGTTTTTATCCAACTTCAGATAAATAATATCTCGGGGATTTACTGTGTATTCTTTCCCTTTTCACATAAAAATCAGGTATGTAAAATTTGTTTTCGCTCAAAATAAAATTTTTTAAATCAAAATTGGTCGGAAAATTTAAAAAGCACGTTCCTTTTGATTAACATAACAATTTTTATTTTTATTGAAAAAGTGTAAAAATAAAAGTTGTATATCTCTATCAAATAAATCCTTTTTGTTGTATTGACTTTTTTCATTGAACCAAAGCTTCTTGTAAAAATAACGTAAAAATATGTGATAAAAATAAAAAAATAAAAACATTTTGCAAAACCAGTGGACATTTTAAATTTTACTTACTAGTGGACTTCGTGAAAAATAGAAATCTCCATTTTTTACCCTTAAAACACCAATTCGTTAGTTTTAATTGTCATTTAAAATTTCGATAACAAAATTTTTAATTGAAATATTTTTTCATTGCATATCTAGTAGAATGTTTACTTTTCTCTATTATTCTGAGAAATTTCGTACTTTTTTGCATTTTGCTGCAAGTTCTGTTGCAATAATTTCTATGAAATCGGAAAAAAGTTAAGTTTTACTTTTTCATGCAAAAATGGTAAATTCATGTAAAATATTAAAACTAAAAATAATATACAACAATATTTAACCAAGCTTGCACAAATGTACAAAAAAGTACAAATTGTGTCCAAATAATACACATAAGTTCTAATTGCCTGTAATTATTGTTGTAATTTATTATATTTATTTGTATTTTACTGTAAAAATCGTTTTACTTTTTCGTACTCATTCATGAACAATGTTCTGCCAAGGACTGGAACAAAATTTCACAATTTCTTGTTTCAAAATCCTTACCGTGAAATTTACAACAAGAAACAAAAACTACCCAATTAGGGTCTTGAAGGTCGAAAATAGTCATTTATATTTTTCATTCAGGGAAAAAATAAGTTGTTGAAACTTTACTTGGCTATCTAAGCCTTTAGGATAGGCCAAAAAATTCGAAGAATTTCGTATAACGCTTATTGCAAGGTTTAAAACAATCCTGCAAATAATAAAAAGAGTCCGCAAATTATTCGCGGAATCTTTAAATTATTTCGAAAATTGCCGTGAACCTTGTAATAAACGTTATACGAAATTTTTCGAAATTTATGGCCTATTCTAAAGTCTTAGACAGTCGTGTTTCGACAACTTATATTTTCCATATGGAGTTTAATACTAAGTAAAATGAAAAATGTCCACTGATTTTGAAAAATATCAAAATAAATGATATCTAAAAATCAACAGGTTAGGCGAACTGGTAAAGAGGAGATTTTAGTAGTATAGGCTGACGTATTGTCAGCCATGGGACAAGAGAGTGAATCCAGTGGTATAGATCAGCGTATAGTTCAACACTAGGGGTGGTAGGTTAGTAGTATAGACCGGAGTATAGTCGGACATTGAGTAACAGTAGTGCAGATAAATATTTAGCTGGACGTTTGGAGGCAGAAGTATGAGTCAATGTGTTTGAAAGCAAGAATCTCGACTGAATGATAGCAGCCTTTTACTGCAGTAATACATATCATGTTTAGTCAGACATGGTAGATAAGTAGTACGGGTCTATGTTTAGTTACCCAAAAATCTCAAAACTTTGATAACGGGGAGGGGAACATGAAGGGAGTGTAGTAGAATAGTTCATCGCATAGTCTTACATTGGGCTAGGAGTTAATAATATATGTCAGAGTATAGTTGAACATTTAGAAATAACAGTGCAAACAAACTTTCAGTTCGATATTTGGGGTGAAGTAGTAAAGGTCAATGTTTAGTTAGCCAAACATCTCGAAACCAATATCCTAAAGTACTATCTGCGTCACTTATGTAGTTGTATACTTTGGGATTAAGTGTGAGGTCAACCTTTTGTAAGTGCCTACTTCAGAGTAACGTTATCCGTATTAAGATGTAATAGAAGTCAAAGAGGATATAAAAGATCTACAATCAACCTTCTCTTTATAGAAAGAAGAGGGAGGAAATGGACACAAGATGCATCGTCAACAGAGAAAATCCTGCAGAGATCTGGTCAATGAAACGGGAAATGTAACTGATAGCCAGGGAGCTGCCTTAGAAGTCAGGCGAGTGACGGAGCAGTTTATTACCTGGGATTAAAGCTCCACGTGACTGGGCCCTTGGAGACTCACTACGTCGCGCTAACCTCGGAGCATTGCCTTCCATGCTCTAATACTGCCTTCGTATCTTGGCACCTTCGTCCACTCGAGAAACGAATAGACTGCACCCGCCAAATTACGGTCCAGCGATCTTCCATCAGCCTCTATTTACTTTACGATCGTTGATGCGAAAGAAGGGTGGGAAGAACGAGTGAACAAATCAGACAAGAAGGGTGATTTGGTGCGAAAGCTTAGAATGAATTATTTGCTAAAGACCTTTTAAAGGCCTTCTTGCAAAGAGTTTCGAGAGAAGCAAGAATAAATGGTTCATTTTTAAATTAAGATATTTTAAAGAAGTGTTTCGCAGTAAAAATAATTACAATTAGGTTTATAGAATGAAATCCACTATGATGCGTTCAATGTTTTTTTTAAAGTCAAGTTCAATTTGGTGTGAAATTGCCAACTAATTTTATTCGAGGGAAACTGATCATTGGGACATGTGAAGCAACATAAGCCAAATGAATCGCCACACTAGAAAGCTATTCGTTCGATGAGACGAGAGTAACGATGGTCGATCCACGAAGCGTATTAAGATAAAGAGAAGCACTTCGTCCATAGGACGCGAACTGCTAAATCAAAGTCAGCGAGCGGACCGAAGGGACTAAATACAAATAGCATTCGGAAAGCATAGCACTCGATGCACTCTCTATTTGCTTTGGTTTCCAGATACTTTACAGTACTACGTCAATGATGCAAAAATTATCTATTTAAATTAAAAAAGTGACAGTTTTATTTCTGCAGAACAATTTTAAAAGCAAAGTCAGTATCCAGGAGCAATAATTTTATTTTAGTGAGATCATCCCTGCTTCGGACTTGCAATTTTCGCTGACGTTTGAATTTGCCCTTAGAGGAGAATTTCCTGTCACGTCGTTACTGGGTCCAACTTAGCTTTATTAAAATAAGGATCACTGAAAAGGCTTGATCTGTGGGGCAGACCTCACGCTAGTACGTGACTGTACTTCATCATCCTTTCTCCGGTAATCATCCGTAAGGGCGCAGAGTTAGTGCAGAGCTGACGTTGCAACGCTTGATCGAGTTCTGCCTTTCTCTCTTCCCTATGGGACAGGAGATAGGATATTCGCTTTCTGGACAAACTGGAACATTTGTATCTTCGAAAGCTTGCCGGCTTTCGGCTCTTAAGACGCGAAACACTCGATCGCAATCCCCGTAGACCAATTGACGATCACGATGCGGAGAAAAGAAACGGGATGAAAAGAGGAGCAAGAAGGGAATGGAGATTGGACTGCACTCTCGAACGAGTGCATTCGGAAATACAATTTTCGTTGATATATCTTGAAAAGCGTGACAACCGATCGTCTTTTGTTCAGCGACAACCTTCAAAAACAGTTTAGCATAAAAACCTGACTAGCGTATAAATAAATCGTTATAGCGGTAAGTATTGGAGTGATGAATGGAATAAAAAAATCGAAAAAAAAATAGAAGGCTCTATCACCTTCTATCTTTGAACATGCGTAATTTAGAACTAATTCGTTTCCTACTGTGAAGGAAATAACACGAAGGCTGACCTTTCGGCGAGAAAATCTACAAAGGGTTAAGGTCCTTAGGGTCAGCCGGTTAATAGAAGGATGTAATGGACTAGAGTCAAGTTTGACAAAGATTTTTTGGGGACTATTTGACCTAGTCTTCGTGAATGACACTGTCAGTCATGTCAGTCAATGAGTGACTTCTGGCGATCCCTGACTTAGACGATTGAATCAACTTAACACGTTCCAGATTTTTGAAACAAGGGGATAAGAAGGAATTTTTTCAAAGGGTAAAAGCATGGTAATCGGGAAATAATGTGGTGAAGCCTTAAAGCTCTGAAATACAATTGAAGCGTGCTCTACAACAGTGCATTATGCCACTTATCATAAGAGTCATATAACATGTGAATATACGTACAAAATGATCCTTATGGCAAGAGGCATTTAATGCACCGTTGTAGAGCACCCTTCAATTATCGATTTCTGCCGGCATTCAGAAAACACGTGATCATTTTTGCTATAGTTTGGTATACTCATGTATCTTTCTCAGTCTAGTGAAGCGAAGAAAAAGACGAGTATATCCAACTATAGTCAAAACTATCACTGAAGTTTATTTCTTTTTAACCAGAAATTAATTAATACATTCAATATTTTACATCGAAATCCATACATTTTCAAAAGTCATCAGTTTGAAAATTAAATTTTTTACTCGCAGTTTTCTTTTCATTAAAACCGAGCCATTTTTAGAGATATTTATAAAATCTGGAAGAAGATGCTCATTGGAACACAGTAAGCAATTTTTAAAAATTTCTAATCAAAATAGATTGGAAAAGTTGACACAATTTATTATCGAAAACTGTGCACATAAAACATTCGCAATAATTATTAAACTGAAAAAACTAAGAAAAAAAACATTTTTAACTCTACCAAAACCATCCCACCGACAACCATTTTACAATATGAAAAAAGTATTTAATTTTTCAAGCTATAAAAATTTGCAACCTCCCTTTGGTGGCTAAAAGTAATATCTATTTTTTTAATAAGGACTATATATAATCTTGATTGGATACCTCAACTTTAACACATGAACCAAAAAAAGTTTGCAAAAATTATTTTTCCTACTCCTCCCTATGCACTCTTATATTAGTTTAATATTTTTTAATGATTAAATTGTAAACAATTTCTCAACATATCTCAACCCCCACCCCTCCCCATTGTAACAGAACTATAACAGCTTCTGTTGAACCCTCCGAACCCCTAAAAGCGTTAAATAATAAGAACGACCCCAAAATATTCAATCTCCTACACGAAATTGAAACGTCACGTGCACTGTAAAAAAAAGTTGGTGTAATTTTACATCATACCACGATGAAAATTATTCGATCTGCGTGCGACGATGTAAGTTTACATACTTTTGTAAAAAAAAATGCAGGACGTAAATTGCCAGGACCACATTTCCATTTTGAGTTTATGTTCGTGAGGCTATACATTTTTTAACATTCTAGCAGGACAAATAAAGCGCATATTACTTTTCTTAGGTATCGCTTCGAATAAAAAAGAAATATTTTTTTTATTCACATAGAACTCATCACTATTAGAGCAATATTAAAGGCTCTGAGATGTAATTTTATGATGAAGTCCAACGCGCCATCTCTTTCTGTCAGTTTGTCGATGGATTATCGATTTACGTCCTGTTTGTAATTTCTCAGAATGCTAAGACGTAACAATACTAACCGTGTGAGAAATTATGCTAGATACTGCGACTTTACCAAAAAAAGTGTTAATTTATAAGCCCATTTAAATTTATTCACTAAAGTAAATTGACTACGTGCCACACTGATCGAATAATTTCCATCGTCAGACATAGTAATCCCGTGCAGAAATCGCCAAGTTTCTTCCCGGTTACAGACTTGGGCCAGGCTGGGCGCCCCTAGCCTGGATCTAGCTCGAATTTTGCAATGGCTCGAGCTTGGGCCCAGCCAGTGTCAAAGTTCCCAAAATTGACGACAGATGGCGTAGTACTATTCTCTTTGTTTCCTTATTACTTGTGAGTGTTGAGTGTAAATCTTTACAAAGTGGAAAATTTGGTATAAATAAAAATTCGTAAAGTATCTTAACCAGTAATTTGAGTGATAGTTTGAGCCAAGCTGAACAGATAAATTTTGTGTGAGTGTTTGAGAATAGTAGTGATGCTGCTGATTGATGATGGTCGATGAACAAAATACAAATCATCATTGAAATTAAATTGATAAAAATGCCTCAAGTAAAAAGCACTCTAAAAGACCACAGGCATCGAGCACTCGTCAGTATCCCATATTTACGCGGTGAAAGTGCAAGTAAGTTCTTATATTAATTCTAAATAATATTTTTACATTAAGATTACACGTAACTTCTAACCTCAAATTGAGAAAACTTTTTCGTCGAATTGGCAAGTGTAAAAATGTTGTTAATTTATGTAATGATGTTTAAGACTTAGATTTATAAAACAAATATGGCGGACGTAAATTAAAAAATTATAGTATATAGATGATGATGATGCAGAAAGGTGGTAGAAATTTAGGACGCGCAAATCGAATGAGTGACTTTTTGAATTGACGTTTTGATTTTTTTTCGATTTTTAAATATTACATATTCATTTGTTAACTTTAAATTTGAATAAAAAAATTTCTCCTTAATTTCGACTTTTAATTTAAAAATTAAAGATGGCTAGGAATCGATAATAAACTAGGGCCAAGCCTGGGCCAAGCTGGGCGATCGAGCCTGGCCCTGGTCAGATTTGGCGTTTCATTCAAGCTTGGCCCAGGCTAGATCGCCAGGCCAGGGCCTAGTTTTGCCAAGCCTGGGCCCTGTTTGGGCCATGACCAAATTTTTACACAATTTTACATCGGACAGTTATTTCATACTGTTCCGTGTGGTGAAATTGGAGTAGATCGTGAATTTCGGAGCGACATCGGTAAATTTATCAGGTTATACATTGTAATTTGAAATACACTACTCGTGAAATTACAATCTAATTGTAACTGTCACAAAAGATTTTTTTACAGTGTGGAATTCTTTGGTTTGATATCAAAAACGCAGAAATGATTTAAATTGGTATCCAAGTTTTGGAAAAGCAAACAATATAAAAAACCAATTCTTGTATTAATTCCACTCACAATTATTACAATCAGGCCTTTTTAACGTTTATAATTTTAACGTAATATTGATAACTTGCTCAGAACTATTTTCAGCCACCTACTGCAGTGAAGTTACAAATTCTAGTTTCTGATAGCGGAAAGCAACGGATGTCCTTAATACGAACAAATGGCATTTAGCATCAAACACCCCGATCCCATGATGAATTCATTCGTCGCTTGGACGGACGTAGAGCGGATTATGTTAGCGTCACCATCGCATGCCTCTATCTCGAAATCTTAATCCGACTCACGGAGTGCGAATAAACAAGGACTATGTGCACTGAGGAGAATCGTGAGCTCAAATAACACTCGTCACTCCTTAGGAAAAGATAGTGGATTCACGCGGAAACACGGTTCTGTTCTTATAAAAAGAGGCATAAATTCATCAGAGATAAACGCGTCTTTCCGCCTGCTGCTCTTTCTCTTTGCCCTCAAGACAACATATACAATTGCTTCTTGCATTCCAGCAACTCCTTCCGCTTCTCCAGCCTTGTCGTCGGATCTTGTGAGCGAACAAGAGACCAGAACAGGGTGGAAAAACGGAAAAACCGAAAAACGGGAAGATGGACAGACGTGGCGAGGTAAAAACGGAAGGAAGGCCAAAGGACGTCACGGAGCGGAGACAGAACAGAACTTTAATTCTGACTGCGAAGCTTCCCGCTCGGGCCCGGGCAGCACGAGATAGTTACGTCTTACGGCCGAAAAAAGAGGCGGACGTGGTGAAGATTCGTCTGGAACTAGCGCGAGGGCGTCTACCACTTTGTCCGGAGGAAAGAGACGTATTCCGCGGGGAATAAATTTCACGTTGAACCTCGAGATAGTAGCGAGGTTGACGTTGCGAAACAAAACTCCCGCAAACCGTAATGCACACTCGCTCCTTGAATTGTACAATGCAAGTCCCTTTACGACACCGTAAGTAGAGATGACAGTTTTATACGCAACACTATGTAATATAAAGCAGTCTCTGAACAGTCAAAAAGAATATTCAATATTTTACACCTTAAAATGGTTGGCATCGAAGGCTTAACCACTAGAAATTTTGACGTGAACCAGAATTCAAGAATTCTAACAATTTAAGAATTCGAACAATTCAAAAGAATTTTAAGAATTCACAAGAAGTCAAAAAAATGCAAAAGAAGACAAAAGGCATCAAAGAATTTATAGATTTCAAGAGAATTCGAAAAATCTTATTTTTTTGATAGCTTTTATATGTTGGCGTATGTCACTTTTTTATATTTTTGGAGATTTTGAACATCTCTCTAATTTTTCTGCTTTTTGATTAACGTCCTTTAGGCGGTAATTTATGTTTAATGAACCACTGTTTTCTAAAGTAATGGTAACATCTACAGGAATAACGCACAAATTTTTTCAGATATTTGAGGCCTTTCTAATCATGAAAATACATTGGAAATTTTTTTGATGAGTCTGGAAAATCATAAATGAGAACGCTGATCAAAAAGCTGAAAAAATTGTAGAGGCGTTTAGGACATATATAGTTCAATTTCGAGTATTTTCCTCAAATTTGTCCATGATGATTTCAAGCTACTTGAATGAATATTGAAGAAATGTTTAAGAAGTATTAACTCGATTATAAATGAGCGTATAACTATTTATTAATTCAGATTGACAATAATATTTATTGATTTTCTTATACTTGATGATGCTAAAATTCCAAAAGAAATTACAATTGGGCATGTTGAGAGCTATAAGCGCTTTAAAGTAATAACCACGTTGTGCTACGCTTGACAACACAAAGTTTATTCTACTACACAGTAGTAACTAAAGTCGGCGTCAAAAGTACGCGACTATCACTTTGATCGCTCGCAACTGGTTAAAAAAAATCGCAGAAAATTCTGGTCAGGTAAACGTGAAAGCTTATGGTCTCCCGAATTAAATGATATGTACATTGTTGTTCTAAACATTTTTTTACGATAGCGCTGATGTAAAACGTGCCAAAAAACAAGGTTTCGGAGGCACTTTTTTTAAGCCTCGACTTTCGAGGCTTCTCAAAACGAGCTAGACGTCTTGAAAAATCTGAAAAAAGTCACAGACGCTCCTTAAGGTAAAATTTGAAAGAAATTAAATTAAATCAATATTTCGCAGAATAAACCTTTACAAATATTTCGGGATTTATTGAGAGTAGCCACCGTATAAAAAGTGTTAGAAAAAAAGTATCCATTTCACAACAATAGGGACCTTAGAAGGAAGGGGGTACCCTTCATAGCATAGGTATTCGGGATTTTCTTTTTTTAATGTACGTAGGAATTTTCGTTCTTTCAATTGGTAACAAAAAAATTTGAAAAATTATAAAATGGCTTCGCATTGAAAAAATCATTTTAGAAAAATCAAAATTTTGTATTTTTCCCGGAATTAACGAGAGGTACAAAAAAATGTTTAGGCAAAAGTTTAAACATCTAGAAAAGTCCCCATTTTTTTATTTTATCTCATATTTTGTTTGCCCATTTCTGCTTATAGAAGAAAGGAATCCTATCAGTTTTATAGGGGCTGAACATTTTTGTGGCTAGGATCATTTTTTTTCTAATGAAAGTTTTTATTTTTCTCGGAAAAGATGCAAAATATGACAACAGAGAAAGAAATATTTGTTGTAGATCATAATTTTTTTGGGATCAGTTGAAAGAACAAGAATTTCTTACGGCGAATAAAAAAAGAAAATCCCAAATTTTTGGTCGCAAACTGTTATCTCTAAAATGACTTTCTACCCCATCATTAGTGCAGACTGAGATTGCATACTCCTTATTACAAGTGGATTCGTATAGATAGGACTACATCGGCTTGATGCTCACGAAGGAGTATTTCGCAGTAAAAGAGCACCATTCCAGAGGCTCGACTCGCATTTTCGAAAACGAGCACGTTGCTCGTTACTGAGATTACTTTTTAAACCGTCAAGAACTCTCGGCAAGCACCATTGTTCGTCTAGAGCACCTGCGCTTTCCCGGCTGGCTTAGCGGAGCATGCAAATTCGAACTCTAGAGCAGAGGTGCCACATCTGATGTTAAAGAGCAGGACACTACTGACTATCCTTACTATCACCTCAACCGCTGACAGTGCTGCTTTTAACGAGCAGTTCTTAAACGGTTTACTATACCAATTTCACTTTGAATCAACGCGAAAGGCCATTTTCGTCTACATATAGAGCAAACTGAGGTGCAGAGGTAAAAATTTTCAATTTCACATTCAAGTCACTGACAACTTTCAACACAGATTGTATACAAAAAACCTTAACTAATACTTTGTTCTATTTAGCCTGTGCCATATATGGGTTATTCTCCACTGACAGGGCACTTCAGTATCAAAAGGATAAATTATCAAAACTATTAATGTTATTTTTGTAAAAAAAAGGCACGAATATTTCTTTTAGTGACTTACAACAAAATATACAGTAAACAAAATGTTATAATCGTAAATCACAATAAAATAATATTGAGTTCCCAACAAATTTCATTGAATCATGTTCACAAATGCCTGCGGCAAGGTTTACAGCCCAAAAGGTATTTTAATTAGTATCCAGATAAACGTAACTGGTAATAACTTTCATATTTCGGAATAAAACTAAATGAACGAATCATAAAAATATATATGAGAGCGGGATAAAACAATTTTCCAAAGGATTTTAGGCTACTTTCTATTTTAGAACTGCAAAAAGACTTTTTGTGTTGTTTTTTATTGATGTAACATCTATCGACGTAACCTTTCTTGTGGCTTCTCAGGGAAAACCGATAATGAACTATTGCCCACACAAAAAATATTGGCCAAAAAGGTAATAAAAGCAAAGTTTTCAGATGAGTAATTTTAGTTTATAAACGGAGAAATCAAAATCAATAAATTTAATATATTTTAGCGTTCTGATATTAATTTTATTGAATTTTTTTCATTTTGAAAAAAGTTTCTTTTTTCTTATTCGTATTAGATGATTAATGCGCGTCTTTTTCTTTTTTTATTGTTGAACATTTTATTGCATGGTCTTATTTTATTTAATAATAAGCCTTAGTTAGATGAATATGGAAAATGCAAGATGACAAAATGCACACTATCCAGGACTGTTACAAATACAAATTTTTGGGAAAACGGTTCTTATTTCTAAAGTGTGGCCACTCAAACTTTAAAAAAAAGATTCAGGCTATTTCCCGGTTTTCCAAGTCAAATACTAATTAATTATTAATTGCTTTATCCAGGGTGTCTAGTGATCAGGCAATTTTAAATTCCCGGTTTTTTCCCGGTCAAATATTTTTCCCCCGACCAAGTTTTAGATGTCTTTTTGTGATTTTTTGAAGTCCATGTATACATAGAAATAGGAATTTCAATATAATATACATAGAAGAAATCTGCCCGCTGCTCGAGCACACAATTTGAATGTTCGATTTTTTGAAGAAAACTCAAAAAGTTGTTAGGATAATCTTGTAGGTACATAGAATTTTCAACTCTTAAAAAAATGATCTGAAAAAGTTTGAAAATGCTATAACTTTTTGAATTTTGATCCAAAATAGCTGACTGACGAACTTGTCTTTTTCTTTTAGGTCTTAAAAAAGTGTGTACAGACTGCAGACAGAATACAGACAGACTACAGACAGATTTTACCTTCGTAAAAATCGTTTTTTTCTGGCTTAGTGGGCCTCAAAACGTGGAGATTTGATGAAACCCGACTAAGACAAATTTTACATAAAACCAATTCCTTCTCATTAGGATGAGAATGTCAAAAATTACATAAATAGGTACTTAGGATAAGCATAAGAAGGAACCTTGCGACTGTAGATAAAGGGGGAATGGAAAAAAAAGACAATTAAGTAGAAAGAAGTCGATTCTTCGATCAAATACAAAAAAGTCCCGGTCATAAGCAACATTCCCGGGGTTTTCCCGGTTTTTTCACGGTCCAATAAAATTCCAGGGTTTTTCCCGGTTTCTCCCGGTTTCCCGGTCCGCTAGACACCCTGTTATCATATACATTTTGAAAAGAATTAAACATTTTAGAACCCCAAGGTAAAATATATATAATGTGAATGATTAAAAAAGTGATTTCAGACCTCACACCCCAAAATGGTCTCAAAACAGAAGAATCAGGGTGATTTATCAAGAAAATAGGGGAACAGGGGCCGTCCAAAAATCCCGTGACGCTAAAAATAGTCATAATTTCGAATTTTTTCCGTACTCGATATAATAAACTGACGAAAAATAAAAACGAATAAGCTCAATAAGTTGAATTTAAAATCCAAAGGACAGATTTTCTATCTACAAAAACAGCCGATCAACAAAACAGTTTAATTCCCGACCAACAAAGATGACCTTTCAACAAAATAGTTGAATTTTCAGCAAAATAATGAAATTTTCCACCAAATAAAATTCTTAACCAGAAGAAATGAATTCTGAAACAAGAATATGATAGAAGACTTTTAAAATAAATATAAAGATCTTTCAACCAACAAAAAATGACTTTTTAAAAAAATAGTTGAATTTTCAACAAAATAATAAAATTTTCCACCAAATAGAATTTTTAACCGAAAAAGATAAATTCTGAACTTAAAATATAATAATAGACTTTTAAAATAAAAATAAAGATTTTTCAACGAAAAAAGATGAATTTTGAAGAAAATACTTGAATTTTCAACAAAATAATAAAAAATTTTAACCAAATAGTATTTTTAACTAAAAGAGATGAATTCTGGACCAAAAATATGATGGAAGACTTTTAAATTGAAAAAATTTAACTTTCAATCATAAAAGATGAATTTTCAATCAAAACAAGATGACTTTTCTACCAAAAAATGAATTTTCAACAAAACAGTTGAATTTTCGAACCAAAAAGATAAACTTTTAACCAAAAATAGTTGGATTCCCTTATTGGGTTCTATTAATTCAGTAGTAATTTAAGCGAAAAAGCGAGAAAACTGGAAAGTCTCTTGAAAACATGGGAAATAAGAATTCTTTACAAAAATGGGAAAGGGTGGTAATAGGACAGAGTGTAAAGTATTGATTTAATAAAGCGGAGTGATAAATCTGAACAAGGAAGCAACTGGATATTACTTCAGAATATAAACTGTGACGTTCGGCAAGAAAAGGGCCCTTTTGTTGATCGCTGTTTAGGAGATATTCGCGTTTTGTGACCCAGGATTTAAAATATATAGATTTTGAATTTTCGATAGGAAATCATACTTCAAACTGTGCTCTATTTGGTAACATTATACTTTTATTTCCCCGTAATGAAAGGAATTGGGTAACTTTTATTTTCGAAGACAAAATATATAATACGTGTCCTTATGACACTCTCCAACTTCAAATCAGTTTTTTTTCGAAGAGCGGTTTTTCAATTTATATGCGGGACTTTTAGAGTATCCCTAAATTACAACTTTAGTATGCCAATTATTGGTAATTAATTACAAAACTTTAGCTTACCTATATAATTGATACGTCGAATATCTAAGACGGGAATTCTCATTTTCAAATATAAAAAGAACTTTATAATATTTGAACGATCTATAAACACAAGCGTTAAATTCTTAAATATATATAGTATGAAAGGAACATTCATTTTTAAACATGGTAACACTGAGCGTTTCAAATACACTCTTTTCGAAGAGCGGGACGATATTTGTTGCAAAAGTAAAAACAAATCTGAAAAATTTCCTGTTTTCAAGAAAATTCCCGGCTATCTCCTGTCAACCAAGATCTCCGTTCTTGCCGTACAGTGGACATCTTGTTAGGTACTTATATTCAATACTTTCCAGCACCTTTTTTCAATTGACCTCTGTTTTCAAGAGCACTTCAATAAATATTTCTCTACCGAGGAAAATAAACTTTTGGACAAACTTACCGCAAGCAGCAAATGTTGGAAAAATAATAAATCTCAAAGTGACTCACCTGAAACAAGGAGAAGAAAAAATATTAAAACATCTACCTTGAATGTATCAAAGCCAATGTATTAAAATATCACTTTGGCAATAAACATATTTGCAAAGTTGTAATCAAATTCGGATAGATCACTCTATCCGAGTAAAACTCTTTTTCATCACAATGCGAGGTTCTACCGTTGTTTTAAGAAAACGATGAAATATCAGATAGATTAAATTTGTTCGGAAAAATTTCGTTCCAAACTTTAAGAACCGATTCCAAAATGTACTTGGTCGAAGCTGCTTCATCCAACTTCTCTCTGTTTTTCCTTTCTATGTTTGATAGTGCAAATTATTTTACTTTCTTCCAGGGCTTCCAGGTCAAAGCATTTTATATATAAATTTCATGGAAGTGTTTCAATTTCAATTCAGAACTTTCAATTTCAGTAAGAATCAACGGTCTACGAACTGAATCAAATTTAAGAACAGTGAATTTAATTTCAACTTTTGTTTGTTAACTAACGCACATTTAATATTATAATTTCAAGACTGATGATTCAGTCAAAGAACAAAGGCGATGAGCTAGCAAGAAGAGGTTCTACGACTCTGATGAACAGTAGACCGAAGTCTGGTTTAATCTCGAAACAAAGTTCGTAACTTCAAATCCTAGCAAAGAGGACAACGCCTCTGATACTCGAAATGAAACTCACATCAGTTTCGTCTCCAAGAACCCCTCTCAAAACTTGAGGAAACTTAGGTCGCGAAAATAGTTCTGCACATTATCCAAGTACGTACTTATGTACTTGCATAGGCACATTCGACGCTTACACTTACGCGAGCCACAATGCCGGACGCAGGTCCCAATGGTCCAGTAAATCTCAACTGAGACAAAGTTCCGAAAATTTACGTCGTCGCGTGTATAATGCCCCGAACCGTCGCAAAAGCAGCGAGAGCGAGTCCCGGAAGAGGACATAAGGGAGTGCAGAGCAGTCGGTTCCCATAAGAGACGCATTAATCCCTGTTAAGTTTCAGCTAAAATAAGTGCCCACTGCTATAGAGGACACGTCGCCATCTGCCAGATGTAACTGAAATAGAGAACTAGTACTCCACGAGAAAGCTCTGCGGTCATGCCTAACTTCAACCCTTTCGAGGATCTGAGACACGGTGAAAACTCAGAACATAAAAAAAATCCAGACTATTTCCCGGTTTCTCGGTCCAAAATAACATTTCTCCCGGTTGACTTTTAAGCGTTTATATTCACAATTATTCAATACTAGTTGCTTTATTATATACATTTTTGAAAAGAATGAGACATTTTAGAATATCAAGATCAAATAAATAATGCAAATAACTGTAAAACTGATTTCAGACTTCACAGCCCAAAATGCTCTGAAGCTGCGGGGAAATTATGTGATTTTTCAATAAAATAGGGAAAATAATAGAGGAATAAATTCTTTCAATTAACATTGATGGAGGTTCCATACTCCTTATATTTCAGGTCGAAATCTGTTGCATTTTCAACAGAATAGTGGAATTTTCAACAAAAGAGTTAAGTTTTCTGAATAAAAAGTTGAGTGTTTTAGAAAACATTCAACTTTTATATCCGAAGAGATGAATATTTAACAAAGTAAAGTTGCACTTGCAACCAAATGGCTGAACTTTCAAGTAAAATGGACGAATTTTGAATCTAATAGTTGAATTTTCGACCTACGAAGATGAATTTTCGACCAAATAAATCAATTCTTTTAAATAACATTAATGTAGGTACCATATTCCTAAGACTTCAAATCGAAATATGTTCCATTTTGATGGAAAGGGCTGAGTTTACCAGCTAAACAATCGAACATTTAAAAAACATTTGACTTTTAAACCCAAAAGGATTAATTTTCAACAAAAAAGTTCATTTCAGGCCAAGAGAGATGAATTTTCAAGTAAATATTTCAATTTTAACAACAACTACAAAATTTTGAACCAATCAATTGCATTTACAACTGAATAGTTTAACTTTTGAACAAAAGGACGAATTTTCTATCCAAATCGACGAATGTTCAATAAAACAATTAAATATTCAACAAAAAAGACTAATTTTCACCAAAATAGTTGAATCCTAAACCAAAACCCCAAAACATATTAATTTTTAACCAAACAGTTGTATTTTCGATCAAAGAAATAAAAGAAATAAATTTTCAACAAAATAATAAAATTTTCAAGAAAATAGTTGAATTTTTAACCAAAAGAGATGTTGTCGAGAAAATTCGTCTTTTTGGCTCCAGAATTCAACTGTTTTGTTTAAAATGTCTGTTTTTGGGTTGAAAATTCTATTATTTTAGTAGAAAAATCAATTATTTGTTAAAACATTAACTTTTTGGTTGAAGGTAGTTTTTTTGTTTTTGAAATTGCGTACTTTTGATTTGACAATTCAACTGTTGTGTAGAAAATTCTCCTTTTTGTCTTGAAAATCTAAACATATGGTTGAAATATTAACTATTAAATTTTTCGTTCAAAATTAATTTATGTTGTTGAAAATTCATGATTTTAGTTAAAAATTCAACTACATAGTTAAAAAGTCATCTTTTTTGGTCGAAAATTTGTACTTTCGGATTGAAAAATCAACTGTCTTCTACAAAATCCGTCTTTTTGGCTTAAAGATTCTACTATTTCATTAAAAATGCAACTGTTTATGTTTGAAAATTCGACCATTTGGTTGAAATTTCATGTTTTAAGTGAAAACTTCAAATCTTTGTTTGAAAACTCAGCTCTTTTGCTTAAAAGTTCCAGTATCTGGTTTATTCAATTATTTGGTCTTAACTTGTTTTTTTTTCTAGAGAATTCAACTATTTGGTTGCAAAATGATCTTTCTTGATTGAAACATTTGACTTTTTAGCTTGGAAACTGAACTATGTATTTCGTTTAGAACCCGTTTTTTGTAGAAAATTAATCTTTTTTGGTAACCCATTTCTAGCTATTTAAATCAGTAAGATTGCATTGTGAATCAGATAAAATTTTTACAGATTGGATGTAAACTTGTGTGATGATCCGTGACGAAGAAGGAGAGGGGAAAAAAGTGTTCAAATAGCGTAACGTAGTTTTTGAACGGCGTCAAATAAAATGAGCTTGCTTAGTAATCCTCTTGAAAATTAAAAATTCATCCAACTTTAGCAGGGCTTCTAGTTAAAGTTAGATTATTCTCCCCCATACTTGACACTAAGTAGATTGCTGCAACATTTACTTCAGAGTTTCATTTTTTTGTAGTAAAGATATTAAACCTGAAAGATCGATTGAAACTTGGCAGCATCAAGATTCTCAAACATGAATTTGCTAACTTAGCGACCTTATTAATTTTCTAATTATATATACTTCAGCATTTCAGAAAACCTTAAATTCTACTGTTACAGTTCCCGGCTTCATAAGTTTTCAAGATTTTTTTTTCTCGAAAAGTTGTAGTACATAGTACATTATTCATGGGTGCCGTCGATGTGTCATGCGTTTTTCCTAACGTGAAATGCATTTTAAAACATCTTTCTCTTCCTGTTTCGCTCCTAGGTAGCGGGTGTCTGCGACGGATGAACACGCCCAACGGGATAGCACTGAATTTCCCGGTGGATTACTGGGAATTTTAAATTTCGTTCGTACAGAAGCAACGTGCCCGTTGCTACCGTTAAAGCGAAATAAATCTTTTTACGACGCCGAATACAGGGGCGCGCTGCAGATAGATGTTCCGTTCCATTAAACTCGAATAGGATCCTATTCGAAATCACCAATCTTATGGAATTTCGTATAGTATAAGAAAAACAAAGTCTTGCGACGCCAGTGCCGATAGCTCTGTCGATACCCAACCCAAGTCGATTTGGGATTATCACTAACTCACTTCGCTTTTGAAATTAATGGGCCAACCTGGATCCATTGTAACGTGAATACAATCTTTTAAAACATTTTTCATTTTTTACTGTTGAAGCAGAATATCCCATTGAAAAGATCAGATTTCTAAACTCTGTCCAATGTTTTATTGAATGAGCAAATTTCGAAAAATTTGTTTCAAAACATATATTGACCTAGGTTCCTAGGTTGACCTGATTCATGACCCCTCACCTTCAACATACGTTTTTTTTATCTTTGAACTTTGATCCCATACCTTTGACCTCTGACCTTTCATCTCTAAACCCCGGGTTTAGCTTCTGATCTATGACAGGCTGGCCGCAAAACTTCAGTTTCAAAATTCCCTGATCTTCCCCGGACCAATTTTTCATTCTTCCCGACCATTAATACCTGAGCAAATACCTGGCAAAAAAAATATGAGTTTTTAACAAAATACTTGATTTTCAACAAAATAATTAAATTTTCAAGAAAGAGTTTAATTTTTAACCAAATACTGGAATTTTCTACATACAAACAAT
This sequence comes from Andricus quercusramuli, assembly GCA_932178445.1. Lineage (NCBI taxonomy): Eukaryota > Metazoa > Arthropoda > Insecta > Hymenoptera > Cynipidae > Andricus > Andricus quercusramuli. Next base: position 316,051 of record CAKNXH010001716.1, read on the forward strand.
TATTTTCAAAACAAAATAAAGAATCTTCAACCAAAAACAGTTGAATTTTCAACCCAAGAACATGAACTGACAACAAAAAGTTAAATTTTTAACTAAAAATATAATATTTGATATTTAAAATTAAAAAAGAAAACGAATTTTCAACATAATAGTACAATTTTTATCAAAAATATTTCCACTTTTAACCAAATAGGTGAATGTTTATCCTACAAAGATGAATTTTCAACTAAAAACAATAAAGTTTCAACAGAAGACGGAGAAGTTAAATTTTTAGTGAAAAAATTAAACTTTTCACTAAAAAGGACAAATTTTCAACCAAATAGACAAATTTTCTATACGACAGTTGAATTCAATAAAGATAAAAAATGTCATCCAAATTGATGAACCTTTAAACCAATAGCCGAATTTTATGTCAAACCGTCCAATTTTTAATCTGAAAGTATGAATTTTCAACAACAAATTACGAATCTTCAACTAGGATAGTTAAATTTTTAGTTAAAAAAATCAATTTTCCACAAACAAAAAAACGAATTTTCAACCAATGAGATTTCTACCATGAGAGATAAATTTATAAGCCTGAAACTTCATTTTTAAAATTGCGTAACTTTTCTCTGAACAATTGTTCGTTTTTCCCAACAATTAATATTCAAAGGCCAGAATTGTAAACTTCTAACATTTTTAACACATAAACTTTTATAAACGAGATAAAAAATTATAATAAAATTTATTTAATTTCAAATTGATTATCCTTGACATTTATTCAAAGTAACCCTTATAGAAATTCCCTGAATTTGCAAGATTTTTTTCAAAATCCCTGAATTTTCCCTAATTTCCAGGTTTTCTCTGACCTAAAGCTACCTTGTACCACATGTGTTGACCTGACCCATGACCTCTCACCTTTAAACTCTCACCTTTGACATACGACTTTTCACATTTAAGCTTTGATCCCAGACCCTTACACCCTAACCTTCCAACTCTGAACCCTTGCATATGACATCCACCTTTACCTTCTCATCTATGACTTTGCACCTGCAATATTTGATCTTACCTTTGATCCTTGTCCCCTGACCTATCCAACCATACAGAAAGACGAGAATTTCGTGATGGAACTACAGACAAATTCAATACTTCAAAACTGAAGCACCGAAAAATTGTTTTACGTAGGAAAAAACGTATAATAATTACCGTAGCTTAATAGCTAAGTCGCGGCTTAGCGGACTAAGAGAGTGAGAGAGAGATAGAGAGAGACATTAGTTTCCTGGCATAAAATAACCGCAGATACTTTATTCCAGTTCTCAACGGCATAAACAAACGAGAATAAACAAGGGAGCAAAGGTTAAAATGCAGAAACGGAGTTAGAGAAATAGAGAGGTGTGCAAGCTCCACTCTGGCGCTCATGTTGGCGTATCCGTTTGCTTTCTCTATTCCTGTGTGCTCGTAGGCGAAGGTACCTCACTATACACCTAGCTATAACGTTTTCTCTCACACAAACCTTATCCTTGATACCCATACGCTCGCAATTCTCCTTTTCCTCGCTTTACAGCTTCCCTAGCTTTTCTCTCATTGTTTCTTTCTCCCTCAAAACGAACGAGTACCAGCCTTTCCTTTTCAACGGAAAATATAGCAGGCAGTATTAGTTTTTGCGGTAGAGTAGCAAATGCGGAAAAGGAAAAAGTTGGATAAAGAAGCGGGTTGGTTACATCGTGTAGACATTGTAGACAAACGGGCCAACCATCTTTCTTTTGAGACCACCAATGTGGGTTGTGCAAGTCATATCGATGACTAACATAGTGAATACATCTATTGGAAAAATCTCTATAATTTACTTCTTGAAGTAGTTTCCTATAATCACTATTCCATCCCGAACAAGTTTTGTATACTTGGTAGCCACGCTGGCGCGGGTTCAATTCCCAAAGCAGGAAGCGAGGGTGGATTGCTTTTTTCTAGAAAGATTCGCTTCTTTCACTTGTTATACAATCCTACTGTTTAAAATTAATCCTATAGTACAGTCGCTAATGACCATGACAGTTAATGCGTGTATAAACATTCAATTAATAAAGTTTTGTATAAAATCTACCTTTTAGCATCGAAATAATCATCATTGTAAGTATTCAGCTTTCTATAAGAATAAATTAATATAGTATATTAGACTGATTTTCTTTTACTAACAACTGACAGTACTTTAAATAAATGAATAAACACTTTAAACTGTGACAACGGAGATACACAAATTCTTCTGAAATTGATTAATTTATAAATCCAATAATGAGATAGTAAGCTATGAATTATGCAACAAAATCAGGAATTGTATACGGATGAATTCACAACAGATTATCGGAAATTGAAAACTAATTTAAATTGGGTGCCGATCGATAGAAGATTGGCGTTACGTAATAGGAAGAAAAATTGACGAGAAAGATATTGAGGTTATCCTGTCAATTAAAATACTGTATATTACGAAGAATGACACTATCTTATAAAGATTATTATTGATGTGGGATTTCATATCATAATAAGATGTTCTTAAAAGATAACCAAGAATTTTTAGTGTTACTGATGTCTTCCATTTTCGACACTGATCCATTTTGAAGATGCTAACAAATGGAGATTAGCCATCTTGTTTAGTTTTGAAATTTTATAGTTTAAAATCATGAAATTTCGAACATCTTTTTGAAATAGGTCTACCTTGAAGATAATCACAGCATTTTTAATTTTTAAACTTATAACTTGCACAACTTTTCATTCAAAATTTCAAGATTAAGAAATCTTCAATTTGGAAGATTCACAATTCAAATTTCTAGAATTTTGAAGATCTACCAAGGAAAATTTTTGAATTTCGAAAACATGGAATTGCAACTTATTCAATTTTCAAGATTTTGAAGATTTACAATTGAAATATCCTAGATTTTTAAATATCGCATTTGAAGACTCTTTAATATTTATTGTATACAATAGAAAATTATGCAATTTTGAATGCACTTTCTGGGATAGTTCAATTTCGAATATTTAAAATTGAATTTCATTTAATTTTCTAGATTTAAATTGCGAGTTTTTCAATTGTAGCAGGGAATATGACAGCGTAGATTTTGTTGTTGAAATTCTTATAATTGTCTACATATGTAGCATATTTTCTCGTATATAAAAAAGGAATTTTGCAGGAACTTTAAGTTACTGGAATCTTGATTTGAAATGTAAAAAGTTAATATTTTCACGAATTAAGTGTCAACGGCCATACCACGCTGAAAAAACCAGTTCTCTTTAGATCACTGAAGTTAAGCAGTGTTGGGTACGGTTGGTACTTGGATGGGTGACCGCTCGGGAATAATACTACTGTGTGCTGTTGGCACGTCGTGGGTGTGGTGATCCCACACTTGTAGTTATTTACTACAAGAAACTATCCACCTAGAAACACTACCCGAATCGGGTAGTGTCACGCTTACCCCGAAAGGGAAATGGCTTAATGGTATACAAGTGTGGCTGTGATTAGCACCTTTTGTTTAAGAAACTTCTCCGAAACTGCATCTAATTTTAAATTATCCTAAATTCAGATGAAAATAATTATTATTTCGAACTAACACGATGGGAATTTGATATTTCAATTTAAACTAAAGAATTTCTCTTCAATTAAAACAACTTCAAGCGGAAACCAAATTTTATAATATGTCAAACTGACGTATACTAATAAACTCTCAACTGGGTTTTAGAAAAAAAATGAAAAGACAAAAAGCAGGCGATAAGTGAGCGGAAACATAGGAGCTTCAATGAGGACAAAGTGAATGAATAAACTCGCAGATTATTCTATATAATTGAAATTTCCTCTTTGAATGTGCCAACTATCTAGAAAATTAGACAGGGGTGACTAAAATCTTAAGTATATAGTATAGGTCAGCATTTTCTTTTAATATCGAAATTGAATCACGGAGAAGAGCAATACGTTTTAGGAATGAAATGAGGAGAATCCTGAGGGAACGTGAAATTCAGGAAAGGTTTTAATTACCATGGAATAACGTTCTGGCGACAGACGGTAACGCCAGCAGCGGTCGTGCTCAGCGAAACGAAATAACTTGCATCTGCTGCCCTTGCCTTGTCTTCGTACTTCCTGGACGACTATTTGTCGGACCTTTTGAAACTTTGTTACCCTAACTCGGAAAGAAAAACGAATTTTTCGTAAAAGGCCTTGCATCGTAATTTTTACATTTCCTTCACCACAGGTTCGTTCAAGCGGCTTGAATTGCATCCTTTTACGCTTCATGCAAGATTATACCTTATTTTTTATTTTCCCTCGCCATTAATATTGAAAGAACAAAATTCTATTCTTGTAACATTTGCCATAAGGAATATTTACTCATTTTTCATTTATTTAAAAGAATTCAAAAGAAATGGAAAAGATTCAATTGATTTCAGTGAAATTAGAGTGAATTTAGAAGAATTTAAGGCGAGTTTAAAAGACTTTAGAAAGAATTAAACAAAAACTTTGTAAAAAATCAATTTAATTGAGTAGAATTGAGTGAATTAAAAAAATTCAAGACAATTCCAATAAATTCAAAAGAATTTTTAAAAAATCCAAAGAATTTAAAAGAATTCAGGATAAATTAATAAGAATTCAAGGTGAATTCCGAATAAATGCAAATTAACTGCAAACAATATTTGACAATATTTTGAAATCATTAAACCCTACAAAATCCCTCAATTTTTGGGAATAAATTCTTTGGAATTCATTAAAGAACACTTGGAATTTTGAAAAATATTTTAAAACCTTTTAGGTCATGTAAAATCGTTCCATATCTTCCAAAATTATAGGAAAATTTTAAAAACTCTATACAAATTTTTTAAATCCCTTAAAATCATTAAATCCTTAGAAATCCCTTGAAATTTTTGAAATTTTTTCTTAATACCTTGGAATCTCATAAAATATCATAATATACTACAAACCTACGAAATCCTTTCAAATCATTTAAAAATACCTTGGACTCTTGAAATTCCTTGAAATTTTTCAAATTCTTCGAAATCTTGTGAAATCCCTTGAGACTTTTTAAAGATCTTTAAAATGCCTTGGAATCTTTTGAAATACCCTACAATATGTTAAATCATTGAAATTCCCATTAGGTCACTGAAATCAGTGGAAAATTCATTGTAATCTTTTCAAATACCTTAAAATATTTCCAAAGATCTTTGAAATCCTACAAAATCCCTCAATTCTTGTGAATGATTCTATGAAATCTATTAAAATATTATAAAATTCCGTGAAATTATATGAAATATCATATTTCCTGAAATATTGGAAAATTTACGAAAATACCTTTAGAGCTTTTAAAATTCCTTAATCATTGAAATCTTCGGAAATCTTAAAAAATCCCTTGGAATCATTTAAAACACCCTTAAATATTTTAAATCCTTTTAAACCATTTGAAATTCCTTGCAACTTTTACAGCTCTTGAAAATTCCTTGGAATTTTTCAAAATTGTCAAAAATATTAAAAATAATTCAAAACATTAAAAATCCATTGAAATCCATTCCAATTATTGAAATCAGGTAAATTTTAGGAATCTTATGAAACACCCTAAAATATTTCGAAAGAATTCAAGTAAATTCAGAAATAGGTATAGACATGTATTTTCGTAACGCTAGAGAGAGCGTGGTTGACAAAGATAGAAAGTGAATTCATAGCAGATTGGTGAGTCGATGTTTCTAACGAAGAGTATAGCGTGTTCCTATCGCCTTGCACATTATACTTTGTTGTCTCATTCACGCTCGTTAGAACAAAAATACAGAGCTCATGCATACCTTCACCGACTCAAAACGTGATTTTGCATTTTTCCATTGAGACAATGAAATCACGCCATTTATGATTTTGTTCTGAAAAGTATCGCTCGTGACTCCTGTGGACTGACGGCTATTCTTTTTGAAACTCGTGCCATGCTTTTGTAACGACTCGTTACAAAAACATTGCGCTCGTTTCAAAAAGGCCGTCAGTCCACACTAGTTAGGAAATGTACTATTTAAAAAGTGACTAAAGTGATATTTTTATTTTAAAAAGCGACTGAATGTGAATGCACGGCAGTTCTGATTATTCTTGTCCTGACTTTTGCTATTTTTTTCAAAATTTCTTACTGTTCCCTAATTTCCAAGTTTTTCCTAACCTGCGGCCACCCTGTGATAATTAGGCATTCCGTGAAGCTGATGCGTTAAATTCTGGAAGTGTCTGGTATTTTTATACTTTTTCAACAACTTTGTCTCGCTCTTCTATTCTCCCTTTCTTCTCCTGATTTAGTAAGCGAAGACTAATGCAACCAACTGGCAGCTCAAGTGCTTCTATTTCTTATCACTTAAAGTGAATAGAAAGTGGCTTTTCGAATCGAAAGTCACAGAGAATGCAGGATCTGCCCTCGAGGCAATTCGACCAGAGTGTACCTACTTGGTTCGTTGGTTCGTACCTTCCTTTCCTTCTTTTGCTTTATCGTTTCGTCCCCCCACCCAGCTCTTTCGAGAATACTGCGAACCACCAACGACACCAACGACACCAACGCCCAAGGCATTAAGTATCACAAGGGTGATAGGAGAAACTTTTAAAATTACCTGGCTTCCCAAGCGGCAGATAATATAGCCTATTAAGGTTTATAAGACGCCTAAAATCAACTGGGAATGAACGGAGCGCAGCCTTATGATGATAAGGAGCAAAACAAAAACTTAGTTAAATTTCTCGGACCTAATAAGTAATTCACAGAATCTAGAATACGAAAAGCTTAATTAATAAACTAAGCTCACAAACAAGGCTATCACAGACTATTGTACTATATTAATTAATCGGCTTGCATTTACAAGATTAGATGAAATTCTTTTGCTGAATTTGGGGAGGAAAACTAAGGTCACAATTGCTAGAATAAATTTTTCAATAATGTTCACATCAATTGTAATTCATGTTATTACAAACTGTATACACCAGAGCTATTTGATCGCGCGATTGCAGGCGTTATTAGAATTCTTAGAATTGCTGGTCCCCACAGTTTCTCAGGGGGCAGGATGAGAGACGGTTGCGACTCCGCCTTTGAAGGGACGCAGTTCCCTACTACTCAGTCAAGTAGATTGCGCAATATTATGGATACGGTTCATCTATCGAAGCTATGGTGTAAAACTTTGACACTTAACTGTTGTACACGAAGGAATAGTAAGGAGTGGTATCACCCTATGTGTTTGGTGAACAGAGGTGGCACGAGCAACGTCCAATAATTCGTTAAGGTTTGCCACGAATGGAAACTTGTGAGTAACCATCAGTTCTAGGAATATCGTAAATCTACTGTTTTACAAAAAAAAAAAAATGGATTCGGAACCAAAAATATAATAGAAGACTTTTCAACCAAAAAGAATTGACTTTAAAACAAAAATAGTTGGATCTTCTTATTGGGTTTTAATCATGAAGTTTGTATTTAAGCAAAAAAAAAAACAACAGGAAGTTTCTTGAAAATAGGGGGACAATGGATATTCTATAAAAAAAGGGGGAAAATGAGAATTCTATAAAAAAGAGGGAAAAGAGGGTAATAGGGGAAAGAGTAAAGCCTGATATTGAATAGCACTTTCATGCCATAGATTACTATAGATTTCATACATAGATTAATTCAATTTCCTCTTTTTTCTAGATACAATCTGAAATGAGATGTAACTTAAGGGACTGTGTGGCAGCCGTGTTCACAAAAGAATCAGTGAGAGAGCGAAAAAAACATACTTCTTCTATAAGGAGAAATTAAAAAAAAAGACTAGAGACATTTTTATAAAGAGAAAAGAATGAAGAACGGAAATATTTTCGCGCCCTCGAACCTTACCGAAAATCACGAATATATAGGTGGAGAATAGAATTCAAGTTGGCGAATAGAATACTCGATGCCTCGAATGTGAAATTTTTCTTTCATATTGAATATACCACTGGATCGTGGCTTGGCAACTAAGATGTGAGATAAATATAAATATTTTACTTCTGATAAAGAAAAACAGACATCCTGAATCTATCTAGTCAAAAGTGTGGAGAGAATATTATGTTTGAATTGGCAAATACACTATTCCACTTTCGCCTTTATGAATTCGAATAATGATGACATGAGAGAAATTAGATATTTCAGTGATGAATTGATACAGCAATCGAGTTGAAACAAGGTTGTGATAAACCAAGACAACTCAACAGCCCCTAAGACATTAAAAATATAATTACAAAAAAATATATTGTAATATATGATTCAAAAATGTAAATCTTCAACTTGATTTATAAAATTGACGAAAAGGCCCATTGATTATTGCAACGAATTTTAAAACAGTGACCTAAGCATCAAAAAGTTCATAACGTGAAGTCCCAGACATTTTCCAATTTTCCTTAAAATAATGCATTTTTTATAAAATTGTCTGAGTCTAGTACTTATATCGAAGCACAATGTATTAAAAATTCCAAATCTGAGACGACTTTGTTTAGAAATTATGAAAAATGTACACAAACTTTCTCGTCATGCACCTGTCACAAAATTACAACTCGTTACTACTACACTAGTCTTTTCTTTATTGTTTATTACTTTTGGATAGTTTTTGATCTTTTAAAAATGTAAAGAAAAAATATTAAGCCCTTTTTAAAGTAGATAAAATTCAAATTTAGGAAATTCTTTCTTTAACATATTTTCAATTATTATTGATGAAGTGTTATTTTAAATTGAAAACTGAGTAAAAGCGTATTATGAAAGAATTGGATGGACTGAAAAGTGTGTATTTTATAGAGGTTTTTGTCTAGCAGAAAATAGTATTTTTTCATTACGGTTATTGAAGCAATTTCTCACTTGTCTTTTCTTCATTGTGTGTCATTTATAAATTTAGGTAAGAACCTAATAAATACGACTTATACATTGAATTTGTTGTTTATTACTTTTCAATAGTTTTTTAACGTTTTCAATATTTAAAGAAAAAAAGTATCGGGCTCTTTTTGATATTAGTAAATTTAAATTCTTCGTTTTACATATTTCAAACTATTGTTTAGCAAGCATCATTTCACGCTAAATAGTGATTTAAAATATTATTATAAAAGAATTGGATAAATTTAAAACAGTGTCTTTTATAGAAATTTTTGTCTAGCAGAACTTTTCTTTATTGCTTATTACTTTTGGATAGTTTTTGAAGAATTTAACCGTTTCAATTATTCAAAAAGTAAAAGTATCAAGTCTTTATTGAAATAAGTAAAATTCAATTATATTTTCACAACAAATTATGTCTACTTAATAAAAAATACCCTTATGTTGGGAAGTTAGTATGATAAAAAAGTATTTCGCATAATTTTTATTGAATTTCCTGTTGGACGTGATACTAAAAAAACTAAAAATTAAAAAAAAAAACTTTTAAAAGTTGGCAGCTTGTTGCGCCAACTTAGTTTTTGCCAACAAGTTTTTTTTATATCAGACCTATAGTGAAGGACGTTAATAATTTTATTTTTCTATATAACGTTTTTGTAACTTATTCAATGTAATTTAAATCAAGCATTGACTTTTTAGAACATTCTGAAATTCTCTAATGTAATAATTTATATATAGTAACAAATGATAAAACCGTGTAAGTACCGACTAAATCAAACGTTGACTCATTCCATTTGCACTTGACAAACGCGCGTTCAGTCTGAAACGCAAGAACAAGTAGAACAAGTCAAGGTGCAGTCGGGCGATATCTACGAGTAAGGAACCACTTCTACCTCGTGCCTTGTAGGAAAGATAGAGCAACGTTGACATTGACGCATTCTTACATTATTCATTAGCCGATATAAGACCGAATAATTCATTCTCAAACATCGCTAAAATTCTACTCCATTATCATTCAAATTAAATTGTCTTCCCTTGCTAACTAAATGATTTTTTTTTAACTTTTTTAAATTAGTTAATAGAAGTTTAATAGCCCCTACATTTAATCAGTGAAAAATTACAGAATGATCAGTTAAGGAGGTAATAGAGTGGCCCTTTTTAATCAAGAAACAAAAATCCCAAGTTTTCCCTGGTGTGAACAAATTGTTCACGGTCATTGAAATTAAAAAATTCAAACTCTTAAAACTGAAAATTAACTATTTTGCATTTTTAACTTTTAAAACTAAAGTTTGAAACTTTTTAAATCAAACGCTTAATAATTTACATTTTTAAGGTGGAAGCTATTAACACTTTCCAACTGAACAATTAAAAATTTTAAACTTTTAGAAATTGAACAGTTCCAAGATTTCTGATTAAAAAATAGAAATCCACGCTATCATCTTCAGCGCTCTGAATTAAAGTTGAGCATCGTCCCTTTCCCATCCAATTAAAAAAATTTTTAAAGAAAACATTGACCTCTTCAATCAAATCATGAATTTTGCCCTTCTTTGTTGTGGGATTTACTTAAGTGCCCCCTTAAGCTCACTGAAAAATCAGCGAAAATCCATACTGATTTAATTTAACTTTCGAGGCTCGATGTTGAAAGTTAACAGAAAGTGAACCAAACATTTTGTAATACTAATGGCAATTACGGAAACACTTCTTTGATTATTCAACGAGGGAATTTCATTCCTTTGAACTTCTGTTTATGAAGTAGTTTCTCAACTCCACTCTGAGGATTCTAAGCAATTTACCTCTTTTCAGTTACATCCTTTACAGACTTTCTGGGTTTCGAACTTCCATGAACTCTTTTACTCCAGATCTCATCTTAAAGAAGAGTCTACCAAAAGGAAAGAGGTCGTTAAGTTAACCAATGAGAAAAGGAAGCCAGAACTTTACCCCTCTTAGATCCTTTTTCAAAAGATCGTCAAGGTAACTCTGAAGTTTTAAATTTAAAAAGAATCGTCTCATAGGAATGATAGATTTATTACCATGAAATTTGTTTTTATTAAATTGAACAATTCTTTAGAATAAAACAAATTAAGTAATAATCAGGGTGTCTGCCCAATAAATGATTGTTAATGCTGAGTGAATTGTTAGTTTTTCCTGGTCAATTTAAAATAGTTCAAAAAGTTTGTATGATTTCAAAATTTTTTTAAAAATTTGAAGAGATTTCGAAATATTCAAAAATACCGCTGCGAAGCACTATAGATGTGTTTACTATGGGTTTATTCATTTGTGCTCATTTTGTGAGCATTTTGCTTCCTCATAGGTATCAAATGAGTTTGCTTCCTGATAGAGGTTTTTCCCTAACAAAGCAAACAATTGGATACTTTCAATATTTTTCAAACTTATGTTTTTGTCTTACCGAAAATATTATTTTCAGAAAATCAGTGAACCCACCAAAATGTCAATTGATGTGTTGTCTTACAGTGAACAACATTTGAACTTATAGTAGTGTTATATTCGAAATTAAAACTGAAGTTTTCTTTATAGACATAATTTAACTTTTTTTAAACTTTCTAATTAGCTAATGATTAATCAAAAATGTCCATCAAAAGTTTGTCAATAGATTAATTTACGCGTCTAGAAGATGCGAACATTTACATCAAATGCAGTACTGTTATATTCCCAATATAAAAAAAATCCTCTTATAAACAAGGAAAATAATTTTGTTAACAAATTTAAAAACGACATTGTTAGGTTATGGTAGGTCATTAGAGGTTCTTAATTTGGGAAATCGACGCATCTCCAAAACGGGAACAAATATATAATATACATTACTGTTGTATTCCCAATATATACAAAGTTTTTCTCATATAAACATAATACACTAATTTTTTGAAACTTCATAAATCGGTACTGGTGGACCATGAAAGGTTCAACAATATGTCGATCGATGCTCCTCAAAAATGCGAACAAATGCGCTAGATATCGTATTGTTGGATTTTGAATATCAAAAAAGTTTTTCTCTTATAAACTAGGCAGAATTTTTTTTTAATCTCTAAACGCAAAAAAAATACTACTTCTAAATGGCCGATCTAGTTCAACATTTGATGAGACCTGAATATCAGTCGAAGCTACAATTCATCCAAATTTCGTGATCCTCTTTTACTTTTCGAGATATGGTGAACAGAAAAAAAGTGAAACACACACACACATACTTATGGGCACATTTCAAAAATTGTATTTTCGAACTCCTATTTTCATCGTAAGAGCTGTAATTGTGATTTGGTACAGTGAATTTTCTAAAAGAATTATAATCTTGAATTTAAAGAGGAATTTTTGTTAATTCTCTTCTTATAATTTAGAACTGCAATTATTATTATTATTATTATTCTTTTCGGAAATTCGTTGTCCCTATATCTAAATTAGAATTGTTTACAGAAATTCCCTGTCCAGAAGTCTAAATTATAATTCTTTATGTAAATACCTTATTCCAGTTCAGAATTATATTGATTTTATGATTCAGAAATATAGTAACTCCCTTTTTCCAAAATTTGGAAGAGAGAAGTTCCAAATTCCTACAAAATTTTATTTACAAAAAAATAATTGTTGCATTCACTTACTGGAATATTTTTATATTTCATTCATTTATTCGCCGTCGAAATTCAGAATTATCATTCTTTAAAAAAGCTCTCTTTACTACTTCCCTATATCTGAAGTAAAATTATCATTCCTAATGAAATTTTCTGTTCTAAAGTGAACCTAAAATGAAAATTATAATTATTTACGGATTACTCCGCTTCTATCTCCGAGTCATCGTTCTTTTCGAAAATTTCCTGTCCCAAAGTCAAAATTATAATTTGCGAAAATTGTCTGTTGGTGATCTAGTTACTAGGTGATGAAAAAATCGGAATTTTTTAGGAGAGCGAAAAAACTTTCTGCAAAATCGAAATCACCATGTAAAGATAAAACAAAAGTCAGATCTCAAGCTGAAGTGCTGCTGAATTGAAGACTAAAAAGTTTGAACAGAAAAAGTTATATTCACTTTCGAGTGAGGAAATGTGGAAATTGAAAACTCAAAGTGACACTGACCACAAATAAGAGCAGGCTCAGCTGTGGATTGCAATAGAAAACTTAATTTTCAGTTGAAAAAAAAATGAAAACAAGATCTCGATATACTAAGTTCCTGCATATGGATAAACAAGTTTTGATGTAAAAAAGTAAAGTAATTCAGAGAAAACCGACCGAAAATTTTGAGATTAAAATTTTTTGGGTTTTCAAAATTGGTTTTGGATAGCAATTGAAAATCGAATGTTCAATTTTTGTAAAAATAACAACGTACTCCTGAGATTTGGGGATGCTGAATGAGAATAAAAAAGTACAATCAAACAAAAATTATTGTATTCCGAGAAAATCAAAATTAAAAATCGCGCCATCATAGTAAGACAGATATTTTGTTCCTAAAAATACGAAAGAATAAGACAAACAAAATTTGTTTCTCAATACTGCCGTACAGGGTAAAAAGATACATAAGTGACATTGCAGTTTAGGGTTATTCTCTTAAACTTCGCAATGGAAGAGTCGACCTAAGCGACAATGTCACTTATGTATCTTTTTAGTTTGTACGGCAGAATAAATGATCATTATTTCAAGAAATATCAATTGTTTTGGCTTCAAAAAATTATTACTACTTGAAAATTTTTCGAAGCATATATTTTTCGAGAATTTTCTATGCAATACACCCACTTTCGAAAATGATGTTTATCTATTTTCTTTACTGCCAACCTCCATTTCATCACTGAAATTCCGTGTCCCAAAGTAAAAATTATATTTCTTCATAAAATTCCCTGTCCCAAGCTTAAAACTATATTTCTTTACTGAAATCTACGTTGCAACTTTGCATTACAATTATTTTCGAAAATTCCCTATTCCAACTTACAATTAGAATTAGAATTCTTTTAAGAATTCACTGTTTAAAGTCAGAATTGTAATTCATTTGGAAAATTCCCTAATCCAAGTGATAATTCTCATTTTTTCACAAATTCCCTGTACCAACTCAGAATTAGAGTAATAAAATATATGAAAAATTCCTGGGCATTTCCCGGGAATTTTGATTCATAATAATAAATTAATAACTCTCGTAACATATTCATAATTGTGACTTTGATGATATTTCGGACTTTCAGAAATGAACAATTTTGAAGTAAAAAGCAAAGAAGTTTCTCTGCGCTGGTTTAATTCCGTACTTGCATTAACACTTCCATTAAAAGTTCCATTCGAAGATGCATATGCAGTACTCTGGAATTTGTTTCCGGCAGCCTCGGACGAATATTAACTTCCATTTTTACAACACAGCTATTCTGTCTTTTCATGTGACTTTTCGGAAAATATGACTGCCAGTCAAGACTATCAGGGCTATGAATACGAGTCGTGTCGTAACACATGTGCTTTGAAGAGCAAGCGGCTGCTTTATTCACAAAATAAAAGTTTTCATTGGTGTTATAAAAGCCATCTCATATCATCGTCCACTGAGAGCAAGAAGCAGAGGAACATACCCCATGTACTGCCATTGGCGCCAGTGGTTCAAGCAGTAACGCGTTATCGTTTGCCGTTATAACTAGTTTAAGATGTCATTTTTTAAAGCTTCATCCGCTATTCTACGCAGACTTATAAGTACGAGGCATACCAAGAACAGGATAATCGTATCCACGTTATAACCAAAAACGACGTGAGTTTTCGAAGCAATGACTTTCAATCTACTCCAGAAAATTGCCGGCTGCTCCCTAGGGCTTACAAACTTTGAAATGTTCTCAATTTAAAACCAAAAGAAGTTGAAAAAAGCACTCGCTACATGGAAAAAGAATTACTACTTGATCAAAAGACAGAGTATACGTAAAATTTAATTTTCAAAATTCCCTGACGAAAACTTTAATTTTGTAACGTTTTGAACATGAAATCTTTTAAAAACGGTATGAAAATATAAGATTAACATTTTTAAATTAAAAATTTACTTATTTACTTATACTTACTTATATTTTTTATTAGTTGTCTCAAGAAAATGCACTAGATTAAAGAAACTTGATTTTTTCAATTTAAGTACATTTTCTTGAGAAAAGAAAAATTTTCTAGGATCAGGAAAATATTGTATCGTCTCTATTCATACCAATATTTTCTTGCTTCTGTGCTAATTTCTTTCCGTGCAGAAATAGATGTCAGGATTTAAAAAAATGTTAATAATTTTTTTTAATGATGAACTAGTTTGCAGTCAGGCAGACAACAAATGAAAACAAAATTTATTAAAAAATTGTACAATTTCAAGCATTAATCTCAGTTACTGTGTAGAAAATGTATTCACTTTTTTTCTACACGAATGTAGTCTCTGAAAACTTTTGATAACCAGAGGACGTTCAAAAGCCATTTCCCTTACGTTTTCTCAACTTCCATAACCTATTTTTTAACTAACGAGAATAATTGTACCTAAAAAAAAGACAATGATGTAAACCGACATCGAAAAAGTTTCCCTTGCAGTAAAAAGTTGTTCCTCATAGAAAAATCTCTCTGGAAGTGATTCACTGCTATATTAACATGAAAATTCACGGATCTAACTTTTTTCTTCTCTTTTTTGCAATGTACTGATGTTAGTCTTTCATCAAATAGAGTTATACCAGCTGCGAATTCGATATGGAGTCTTCCCTCTGTTATTTTTTATAATTTTAAGGTGCTCATTTGATGAGTACTTTGCTTCCCCTTTATAATTAACTAGCAAACATATTTTCTCCTCATAGAGTATGAATGAGGGAACGTTAAAAAAATACGTAACGCTTTTTCCTGGGGGGGGGGGGGGGGGGGGGGGGGGGGGGGGGGGGG
>CAKNXH010001716.1:331818-382586 GCA_932178445.1 Andricus quercusramuli
TAGGTAGCCTATTCACTAGCGACGGGAAGATAGATGGGGAGTTAGATAGGCGCATAAACGAGGGTCGTAAAGTTATCGGTAGAGCAGGGTCCATTCCCAGAAGTAAAAATATATTTAAAAAAAGCTAAAATGGCAATACATATTTCTATATTTGTACCGACTGTGCTATGCGGTAGCGAGACATGGACCTGTGAAGAAAAGGAAAACAGTAAAATTATCGCGATTGGCATGAAACATCTGCGCACAATTTGCGGGAAAACACTGATGGACAAAGTGAGAAACGAAATGATCCTCAAAGAATGTTGTGTAAAAGAGACAATTGTTGACACATGGGAAAGAAATCAGTTAAGATGGTTCGGTCATCTTGAAAGAATGAAAGATGAACGTCTAACGAAACAAGTGTATAATGGTAAAGTAAATGGCAGTATGCCCAGAGGCAGACCACGGAAAGAATGAGTAGAATGTGTGAATGAAACCTTAACCCGAAAAGGCATAAGAAGCCATAGAAACAGAAGCGCTTGCATGAAAAAATGCATGGACGTGAAGGAAGCTAGAGAAGTATGCCAGGACAGAAAAGCGTGACGAAAAATAGTTTATAAGGAGAGTGT
The DNA here is from genome assembly GCA_932178445.1 of Andricus quercusramuli. Lineage (NCBI taxonomy): Eukaryota > Metazoa > Arthropoda > Insecta > Hymenoptera > Cynipidae > Andricus > Andricus quercusramuli. The sequence continues at coordinate 332,427 of CAKNXH010001716.1, forward strand.
CAGTAGAGTGAATGGCGCCTGGAACAATTGACCTTGGATACCAATGGGCCCAGGTGGAGAACCACACATAAAAATTTGATGAGGCTCTTCACTTGGGGTGATCGCTACAGAAATTGATCAGCAACCTGGGTCGGAGCAGTGTTGCGGAACGAACATTTTATCTAAATAAATACCACGAAAATTCTAGATCAATCTAAAAAATCTATATCTCCTTCCCCACATTACTATTTTCCAACCGAGCGAGTTACGCTTACCCCAAAAGAGAAATAGCTTAATGGTATAATAGTAATAATAGTAATAAGTAAAAATACTTTGAAATAAAATAATAGGGGGTGCTCTGACGGGGTCCCTCTCCCAAAGCAAAAATATACAATTAAGTCAATGAATTAGTCTAGAATTAAGCAGGTTTTTTAATTCTTACATCAACTTTGAATCATGTTGATAAAAAAAAAGTTTTTCTATGTAAAAAACAGATTTTTCAAATATTATAAATAATAATAACTTCCTTACTCTTCAATGTAATGTATTAATAATATAGGTCAGTAGTTTCGTTTCCATCTAAGGAATCTTTTATATTCTTGCATCACTTTGAACTAGACTACCGTCGGAAATTGTCGGTAGCATTAGCGAAAGTACTATTAAAAATCACTGCTGACTTTGAAACGTGATTACTCGTGCGCCAACTGAGCCCTAACAAAAGTATTTTCGACCTTTTTGAGAGAATATACTACGTGAGAAGTTTGAACAAAAATCAAGAATTTCTCGAATTTTCTACCTCGAATTTAACTTGCGGCATGACCTAGGAAAGTTATAGCAAAAACCTAAAATTCATAACACTTAGTCTTTGAAGTCTTTTCTTTAATTTAAGCCAATAAAACTTTAAAAATCTTCACGGGTTCTCGACATACGGCTAAAAATGTCCCAGCCTCAAATGTCAAGTTTCAGTCGGCGATTACTGCTGTCGATACTTAAGGGAAAAAACTGAAATTGACAATATTCAATTTTTGAAATCTCATAATCAATTTAAGCTAATAAAACTTCAAAAATATTCAGGGGTTTCCCAAGATATGACAATAAATGCCCAAGCGTGTCTGCGTCGGATCTGAGTCGGCGAGCACCGCAGATAGCCAGACTCGCTGCTAAAGCGTCTGAGATTCGGCGCAGACACACTTGTACATTTTTAGTCGTATCTCGAAAACCCGTGAAGATTTTTAAAGTTTTATTGGCTTAAATTAAAGACAGGACGTCAAAGAGTAATTGGTATGAGCTTGAGATTTCTGCTACAACTTTCCTAGGTCATGCCACAAGTTGAATTCGAGGTAGAAAATTCGAAAATATTCCTGAATTTTGTTTTTAGACTTCTCGCGCAGTATATTCTCTCGAAAAGGTCAAAAATACTTTTATTATAACTAAATTGACGCGTAATTTGATAAGCTTTCTAACGGGGTCTTGAAAGAGTTTCTTGCTCCATTTTTAAACGAATAATCATGTTTCAAAGTCAGCAGTGATTTTTAATAGTACTTTCGCTGATCGTACCGACAATTTCCGACGGTAGTGTATGGTAGTACAAAAAGTTTTATAAATATGTATTATAAATGACCAAAACTTCCTTACACTCCAATCAAATATATTAATATTATAGGTCAATCGATTCGTCTCAAATCAAAAAATCTTTTATATTCTTGCATCAACTTTGATTTATGTTAATAACTAGTTTTACTATAAAAAAAAACATTTTCAAAATATTACACTATCTATAAAAGGTTTGGGTACAATTCTTTTGACTGTTTCAAAATTTATACTTTACTTCAAAGACGAATATCTGTGCAGAAGCTGAATCTGCGATTTTGTAACTAGAATTATTTAAAACATTAGAAAATTTCGCTGCGAATCAGCCAAAGTTGAAATTATTTTAATTTTAATTTATCTAATTTTTTTTTTATTTTTCTTATTTTTTTTTAAATTTTAAGTCAATTTACCGTGTTTACAAACAGTGTGACATCACCACACACACAACCGAACAATTATTTAGAACATTGTATCATATATTTTTTAATTATGTAACGTTTAATTAAACAAATTAGAAATTCTTCAAAATTGTTACAATTACAAAACTTCTTCTACGAGTAAGCAAAAATAAATGAATTCAGGAAAGAGCTAAGAAGAGTTAACCAAGTTAAATCAAATAACTAAAGTTGAGGAAACCAGCTCAAATTGATTTAAGGAACGCTAACAAAGAGACACATTCGTGATTTTATTTCAACTCTTTTCATTAGCACTGGCATCTAGGCAAATTTGCAAAAGAATCGAAATCGAGTCGCTGTTCCTTGCGGCATGCATGTTAAATTGTCAGTTTCAAGTAATTACGTTGGGTTTGGTTCGTTCGGTTCCAACGTATTTGCTTTAGCACCGTGTAAAAGCGCTTTAAAGAGAACGAATAGTTGGATGGTGAAACTACGGGGTAAGAAGGATTTGCAAACCGCATGGAGAGTAAGTAAACGGTGAGTAAGACCAAACAAAAGCGCCAGAAACAGAAAGGTTGGAAAATAAAATGGAATAAAATCGAGATGATAATTGTTCAAGTTATTCACTAGAAGTATTAAAACAATCAGCGAGAAGGGAACTAGTACAGGGTGTCTACTCAAATTCTAAAAAAAATCCCCGACAACTCCAGGATTTTTCCACGTATCTCTAGATGTTTCCAAATAAATATTTCTTGATACGGAGCCATTCAAGTATATTGAGTATGGCATTTTTTTAAAACAATTCTGACCCTACATTCCTTCGAATCATTACATAATACTTTAATAACCCCTATAATAAGCCAGCTGCGTATGACTAAACTGTAATTAAGTAGATTTATTAAACAATCGGAAATAAGGAGATTTTTCACGAAAAGAGGGAAATAGAATCTTTTAAATGAAAATTAATATGGGTACTATATTAAATGTAATGAAATTTTAAACGCTCCAGATTCCTACCATTTCAAGTAAAAACTTTGAACTTTCAACAAAACAAATAAACTTTTAAGCAAGAAGATAAAATTTTTTACAAATAAAGACAAACTTTCCACAAAATAGTTTAAATGTTCAATCAAATCTATGAAGTTTCAGCTGAAATGATAAATCTTCAACAACAAAATTAATTTTTAACAATGTGGTTCAACTTTGAACCAAGTTATTGAATTTTGAAGAAAAAATATAAATTCTCAACAAAAAATTTAACAGCTATATTTCAACCAAAAATGATTTTAATTTGAAACAAAAAACAGTCGTATTCATACAAAAAAATGAACTATCAAAAAAATAGTTGGATCCTCGAACAAAAAAAGATTGTTTTGCCACCAAGAAGTGGCTTGCTAAACCAAAAAAGAAAATTAAATGTTTACAAAAAGAGATGGAATTTCGAGCTAAGAAGACACATATTTTACAAAACAGTTGAAATTTTGAAATAGTTCCATATCTTCTAAAATTCTTTAAAACCCCATGAATTTTTTTAAAATCCTTTCACATTATTTGAATCGTTACAAATTTCTAGAAAAATTTTTAATCTCTCAAATGCCTTGGAATTTTTTTTAATTCCTTAAGAGTTTTACAAATACTCAAATCTTGTAAATCGTTTGGAATACCTTCAAATTATTGAAATTTATTAAAGATTCCTTTGAATCTTGAAAAATACACTAAAATATTTTAAATCTTTCGAAATCTTCAGAAATCCCTCGAAATTTTTTCAAGCTGTTATAAATTCCTTCGATTTTTTTTTTAATATCCAAAAATCTGTAAAATCCTTTGGAATCCTTTCAAATTTCTGAAATCTACGACCAATTACTTGTAATCTTTAAAAATACTGTGAAATATTTCAAATCCTTTGAGAGTGATTTAAGAAAAAAAATAGGATTGGTTCATACCAGCCCCCGTCAAGTCACATTTGTGGCAAGTCACTTTTGTGGTTAGTCACATTCGCGACAAGTCACATTGTGGAATCTCTCGTTTGGAGAAATCTGAAGTCCAGAAAAAATTGGCAAAAGTGCGGGAAGACACCCCTGCCTCCAATGTGACTTGCTTCATTTTTTCTAATTTTGTTTGAACTTCATTTTCTTAATGAGAGTTGCCGCAAGGTAACTTGCTGGAGGTTGGCAAAATCCGGACAGAAAAAAGTGACTAAAAGATATTGTGTGGCAGTTCTAATTATTCTTGAAAGTTACATGAAGTGTATCTTATAGAAATTCCTTGACTTTTACCAATTTTTTTTAAACCCTGACTTTTCACTGATTTTCAGGTTTTTCCTAAACTGCGGCCCCTAAACATACTTTTAAACGTTACAACTATGGAAGACTATGAACCGTGGCTCGTAACTGCAATAATAATAAGCGCATTCGCTGCTGTAGTTGCCTATCAACTTCATATTGCCCTGCCTGCCTTCTGCTCTGCAAAGTCTCATGTTAAGCTTTAACAATAGCCCCTGAACGTATGGGTAATCAAGAGGGCAAGAGTCTACTAGCAAACTTGAGGTTCGTGGTCGTTGGCTTAGATTCCGCGATAAATGAAACAAAATGGAACTGAACGTTACGTGAGCGGATATTCTACCTTGTGGAAATAGCAGTCATGAAAAATAATAATGAATTCGAAACGAGAGTGTACTGCAAATTTTCCGGTAATTATAATTTATCAAGAGTATCTAAAAAAAGCAATACAAAGAAATGTCTGCAAAATCTCGTACTCATTGTTGTTAAAAACATGATTGGCTTTTGAATGACTGCAAATTGCTCCATTTATTACATTTGAAATTTAAAAATGAAATCCACTGCTAACTTTCAATTAGTCTGCAACTACTTTTAATTTGAATTGTAATCGTTATGGTGGCGGAATATTGATAGAACTTATTATATTATAGAATTTTTTTAATATTTATACAATTTATAGAACTTAGTAAGAGATTTCAAAAGATATCTTTGGATTTTAAAAAGTTTAAAAAAAAATAATATTTCCGAAATATTTAGAAATATCTCAAGTGATTTTAACCCCCGGGTTTCGTTACGTCATCAAAAAAGCATCGACTCTTTTATTTCCTTTTCGTTACGTTTTGACAGATTGGAACGAAATTAAAAAAAATTGTTATGATGTCATATTTCACCCATCTGCCCTTTATTATTTACATAAGATGTATAAGGATTCGAATGAACTATTTTTCACAATTACGGGTAATTAAACAATTTCGTTACAATTTCAGTATTTTGCATAACGTAACCTAAATCGAGTGAATATAGTTACGTTTCAGCAGTATAAAAACAGAACGACAATTATGAAAGTATTTTGTTTCGCTTCGGTCGCGTTTCTGCAGTTTTAACAGATTTCAAGAGATTTCAATTAATTTCACGGAATCTTAGACCAATTTTAGGGATTTTCAAAGTATTTCAAAATATTTCGAGAGATTTCAAAGCCCATCTAAGCTGGCCAGTGGTCAATCATTAGGGGGTGGCCAACCATTCACAGGAAAAGCAGAAGATAATCTTTACATTGATTTCCGACGAAATATTCTTTGCAACAAAAATTAACTTCACAGGATAAACTTTACACAAATATCGGTTAAACTTTCTTTTCTATTCCATGACAAACACATGTATTTTGAAAGACGTTTTTTCTGTAAAATCGTGAACAAAATTTGACTTTATAAATTGAAAAAAGGTGAAGGTGATAAGCTTGAAAATAGGTGAGTAGGTGGCAACCCGTGATCACTGCGAGTGAAAACGCTGGCAGCGTTACGTGAGCCATATAAGGTAAGTCTTGTAAGAGTAGATTTTCAGAAGGTCGTGTCTCCAGTAAGTACACGTACAATCCAAGGAGCTATTGGCTCCCGACAACCCCCTGTTGGACGGTTACTTTCGTTGAGTCTGCACCAAGGGGAATATCGACCCTGTCAGCAAATATGTTTTATAGCAGGAAGCATCCGGCCGGCCGGCCGACGATGCAGAGCAGTGTGTGAGATGAAGCGAGATAGCTTGAATCCCGTTTGATGGGAAAGGAGACCCGGGGGAATAGGAGGCACGAACAACGTAGCACCCACGATCGAGCTAGGTGCTAGGTGCAAGGTGGATGGGTGGGTATTGGATTTGTAATAGACGCCATATATGGGCTATAGGCACACCACTCTTCTTCCCTTCACCCTATCGAAATCGTTCGCCATTTTCTAGGATAAGAACGCCTAGATGGCCTGGCTGGCCCCCAGCCCCGGTGTAAAGTCTCCACCACCATGCGAAAGAATGCATTATTCGCACGACAGAGCACAATCGGCTTCTTTCAAGATTCATCTTCTCTGATTTTACCTAGCCATGCTAACCATCTCCTCTTTTTTCCAATCGGATAACCACCACAAATCTGCTGAGATGAAAACTAATTTCTTTTCAGTTTTCATTTTTATGGAAGTATCAAGGAGAATCTCAATCTCTATATTATATATTTACACAGAGATCCAACTTCATCGCACCATAAGAAAGTGGTTTTATACACTTTTCAAGGGTAGAAAATACACTCAGCTCCCGACATAAGAACCCCTGGTTTACGATATTCTTAGAACTGATGTCCTCGGCAGTTTCCGGATGAGGGGAACTGCGGGACCAAGAGAGGCGGTGCTAAGTCAAGCGTGACAAACAGCATTAGGGCCGCACTCTCAACGCATTAGTTGCATCAGCTGTTAGCATGCGTCCAAGTCCAACAGAAATGTTTCATGCATGCCTGCCTGTTTACGTTTGGATTCCCCGGATTTAGGATCAAGGTCACTGCAAGGTAATCTTGTAAACTAGATGTTTTATTTCTTTCGATAACTTAGAATATTAAGATAGTGTAGGACTTTTCTGTTTTTTTTATATTTTTTATGAAAAAATCGTCTATACGTTTCGACTCGGACCCAAGTCCTTTTCAATACGCAATTCTTACTAGAATAATGCGAAAATTAGCAACAATTTCATCGTAGAGCCTTCATCGTCTGTTTAAAAAAATGTAAAATAAATTTTATAAAGGCAATTCTCTACAACCTTTAGATTTTATGTACCTGTTATTTATTGATGTTTGATGATAGAATTAGGATTAATTGAGATACGTTTATTTGTTACAAAACGTACTCAGACAATAGTTTGTATGCCTAAACTTGTGAACAAGTAAACTTGTAACAAAAACTACTTACGCAAATCAAAAGTTAATCAATTTTCAACTATTTCATCATTTATTTACATATCAAACTATTTTTACTATATAGCCTACAAAAACAAATCAACATTGAAATTTATAAATCTAGTTTACGGGATTACTTTAAACTTCTGGCAGGACTTGGACTCACTTCAAAGATCAAAAATAGTGTCAACAGTGGCATTAATTTTGAAAAGTGGGAGCAAAATAGTCATGAAATTTTGTAAATATGAGTAAATGCAGGAATTATTTTTTTTATCTGGTATATAATACAAATCACCCATAAAATCACCTACGAAGCTTTCGAATCTTTTGAAATACCTTATGAAAGCTTTGAAATCCGTTAAGAACCGTTAAGAAGAAATCCTTTAACCACTGAAATCTGTTAAGACTTTCTAAAGTACCTGGAAAACTTGTCAATCTTTTTGAATACTTTGTTATCAAATCCCTGTATAGTCCTTAGAAACCTAGAAGTCCTTTAAAACTTTATTTGATTTCATTTATTCTTTAAAGTTCTCTAAAAATCCATGAGAATCCCTTAAAATTCATAAAATCTCTTAAATCTTATGAAGGCCCTAGTACTCCCGCACAAGCATCGAGTAAAATTCCGTAAATCATCTTCAAATCTGTAATATCTTTCAAAATTCCTCCAATTCCTCTGCAATTCACGGAAAACACTTTAATTTATTTAAATTCAGCTAAACCTACAGAAATTCCTTATAACCTTATGGAATCTTATAATTTCTTTTGGAATCCTATGAGTTTCTCAAATATTTTATGAATCCTTGAAATTACTTGAGCTTTTGCAAATACTGCAAAAATTCCTTGAAATCTTTTTAATTTTCTGAAATCTTAGGAAATCATTTGAGTTTCTTAGAAATTTGAGAATTTCTTGACATTTTCTATAATCCTACGAATTTTTTTTTATATCTCATTAAATTCCTCGGATCTCTAAAATCCTTTGAAGCCCCATAAAATCCCATGCAATTCATAGAAATCACTTAAAATTTCAATCTGTTCCATTTACTTCCTTAAATCCCTGGAAATCTTTGAAATCCCATGATACCTTTAATACTCTTTTGAAATTTCTAAGAATCTTGTAAAATATCTTAATATCTTTCAAATCCATTGCAATTAGTAAAAAATGTATGTCCCTACAAATAGCTTCAAATACTTTGTAGTCCAGGTAATTATCATGAAAACTGTAATATCTCTTAAACTTTCTACAAAAGTTTAAAAGAATTTTCAAATTCTCTGAAATCAGATAAAACTTCTTGAAATCTCTTAAAACCCCTTGAATCTTTCAAACATCTGAAATCTTTTGGAATCCTTTAAAATACTCAAAACGTTTTTAAGCTCTATAAAATCGTTTGAAAAACTTTGAAATCTCTGGAAATGTTTTGAAAATCTTGAAATCCTTGAAATATTTTGAAATATTTTGAAAGTCTGACTTTTGAGACGAAGGATATGTTGTTTTAGACAATCAGGGAATTTCAAATCGTTGCATCGTTAAAAAAAGTATTATAAAGTGTCAATAGCGGCGATAGTCCGAGGCCTATTCTGGACATTCATGAAAAATAACATCCTCTTAGAGAACGCGGACATGATATAATTAATTCAAAATCTAATTAACGGGCATAGGGAAGAAAACCTGAAATTTAGTGAGTTGGAATAAGAGTACCATAAATTGTATTATCAGTTCAGATCCTAAAAGAAGAAAAAATTTCTCATTACTTATTATGAGAAGTAACAAAGCAGAAAGATTATTTTTTGCTTATGCGCCATAGGACATCGGAATCCAGGAATAATTTTTTGTCTATTTTTTTCTTCTCTAGTCGCGATATCGATAAAAGAACAAACAATGAAACCTGTCTGTCAAAGTAGACAAAGTTTTTCGTTAATGCGCTTTGAGTTCGCGCGTGCACGTCATTCAAAGCAATACTGGGCATTTCCTCCATCAACACTATTAATTCATTTGAAAAGTACTAAACAAAAAGAACAGCTGTCAAAGGAACTTTTGAAGTGAAGGAAAATAAAGAAAGTTGTTATTTATTTGAAATACTTAGTTATGAATAGGCTTTGTGGAAATCGTTGTTTCAAAAATGATACTTCCACAAGTCCTTCTCTTTCTTAACGCAATAAAAGAGAATTCTTGTTCCCATGAAAAGGAAATATAAACTCGTAAATACATCTTTATAAATATTGATTTAAAATAACTGCAGCATTTTACAGAAGGGATATAAAAAAGTATTTTATGTATTCCTGTTTCGAATAAATTTCCATGGAAATTGAAAAGCTACTTTCGATTTGATTGATTTATTTTCGCGAAAAATCCAATCCCTCTAAAGTAACCCGAGACTTGAACTTTTGAATTGCAAACAAACTGCAATTACTTTCATGGCCGTTTGAATTCGAGTCGAAGAATTAAACGAAGACTACGACAGCTGTAGAAGATAAAGAAACAGAAGGTGATTATTGTAAACGATCAACTCCTTTTCAGGTCAGGGAAGTAATTAAGAAAGTTGGGTAATGCTCTGCTGGCTCATTTTCATAATCACCGCGAAAATGGTATAAATTAACAGTTAACGTAAATCAAAGATGTTTTCAAGCGGAGCTCGAAAATGGGAGGTCGGTTATTTCACTTCTAGTATGAGATACTACCAGACCCATCGGGTTGGTAACAGTTGGTAAGCAGAGCGAATCTACAGTAATCCAAGTTCCCACATTTCTTTTAATTTGCTTTCGTGGCTGAAAACAAGCCAGCCAAACAAACTACGTTGCTTCTTTTGCTGGTTTACGTAATAGGAATTTGCTTTACTATCATTTCCTCCATTCTTTGAGAAAGGTTATATGCGGTGAAGATGAGAGTCTAAGGATCGACATTTTTATATTCAATCTTCGTTCTTTAATGAATGGATATTAATTTTGGAGTACTTGAATTCTCTAGTTTATTAAAGACCTCACTTTAATTCAGTGGAATTTGAGCCCAGTTTAATTTTAAGGAATAATGGAGAACATTTACTGTATACGTCATGTCAACTGCACATTAATAGTAATCCTTCCATTTTAAAGCACTCACATTTAATAACGTGAAAAATGGACTGCAAGCCCCTGCATTTCGGTATAGTAAATTAAAAGCCTCTTATTTGAGAGTACCCACTCCTCTCTGCGGTTGAAATCGGAAATTTCCACTGACTTCGTTAAAAATAACGAATGTAAGTACAGCAAGAGTTTTAGCTCGACAAAATAAACTCAGTCGTACATTGATTCAATTTAAAAAAGAGTAAATTAAACCAAACTTAATAAGCTCTTTAATATATATTCAAGATCACAACTGATAATATGAAATGAAACTTTGGAGTAAACTCATTTTTTTATCCCTTACGTTTAAAAAATTTGTTTTTTATCGATTGATTTTAGGGTCAAAGGGACTGGAAAATTGAATCTTCTGATACTTCTTTCTGAAATGTCTCGCGATTACTTTAAGATCGAACAATGAGAATCTTGAATTTCTAATTGTAGTTACTATTAATTTTTATTACCACAAACTTCTATTTTTTATGAAAAAAAATGAGATGGAGAAGACATTACACAGAAAAATCAATATTTCCTTTAACCTTTAAAAAGTACTAAATAAAATTGTATTCTTTAACAAATAAACATGAAGTGAAATGATTATTACAATCAGACACCTAAGATACTTATTACTATACATACAAATAAAAATAAAAGTTCATGAGAATAAAAATTCATAATAGCACAACTAGAACTTCAAAATTATTTAATTTCTATCTTAAAGTAACAATGGGACATATCAGAAAGAAATATATGGAAAATTGCAGCCCTTTTGAACTTAAAATCAAACAAGGAAAAATGAATTTCTTTAATTTAATAAATTAAAAACACATTTTCTCCATTCTAATGCTCAGCAACCCCAGGAAACGCGTAAAATATATTTTTCAAATCATTACCGAACTGAAAAAAAAATTATTTAATACAATAGGGTATAGATAGAAAGTATTACAAAACAGAATACCTTCGCTGGGTGTCTAATGATCAGGCAATTTTAAATTCACGAGTTTTTTCCCACCACAGTTTTTTCCCCGACTAAATTGAAGATCACTTTTTCTAAATTGACCCAAACTAACGAATAGAAATGGATGTTTTAACATTATATATTCACAAAATTTATGTCAGGAAGAAAATATTTATTTGCAGATGCAAAACTTATCCTTAATTGTGATATCTCTTAAAATTTCCACAAAAAGTTAAAAAACTTTTAAATTCTCAGAAATCATATGAAACTCCTTGAAATCTCTTAAAATCCCTTGAAATCTTTGAAATTATCTGAAATCCTTTCGAATCTTTTGAAATACACAAAAAGTTTTAGAATTCTATAAAATCCTTGGAAAATGTTTGAAATCTCTTGAAATGTTTTGAACATCTCTGAAATCGCCTGAAATATTTGGAAATATTTTGAAAAATGAAATTCAAGTATTTTAAAAGATTCCAAATTTAATTTCTATAAAATCACACAACTCATTACCATTATTACTGTTCAAATTTCGGCTTATATGGTGTAACCTATTCGAGAACATATATAAAGTTGAAACAAACATGTTGGAAACATTTAAATATTTTTTTCTGCTGATTTATTTAAAATATATATTCATTTGATTTTTATTATTATTTTCCTAAATATGAGATGGCTTCGAATTATCCAACTTCTCGTAGCAACTTTGTGAAATGTTTATTAATATTAGATTTTATGTTTTCTAGAAAACAATTAAATTTTCACTATTTTTGCAATATCTTCTTAAATAATTGAGAAAATGCATTCATCCTGGCTTCTTTTATCGAAAATTTTGATAGCTTTTAACCTATTTAGGAGAAAAAAAATCAACTTTCATATAATTAACATTAAAATAACTTGAGCAATCATCGATTTTGCTATAGAAAAAAAATCCCGATCCTAAATAGAATTCTCGGGGTGTTTCCGGTTTCTCGATCAATTAGACAGCCTCCTTCGACGATTACAAAAAATATTTTCAACAAAACAAATTTTCAACAAAAAAAAATGTTTTTTTTTCAAAACTAAATCTTTCAATTTTTTAATTTTGGGCTTGAAAGAACCGTGAGTTATCTACGAAATAGGAAACATCATAAAACTGGATCTGTTTTTAGGATGAAATTTATCCAGGCAAGTCATGACTAACGATTGGTTTCCTAGTAATTTGAAAAATTTCATTAATTTTCGAGTTACCAGACTTTTTTTTCTCTCTCAGCTCGATGAGCATACTACGTTTTTTATCAGCTTCGGGAAACCTCTTTCCAAAGCCGCCTTTTCAAACAGAAACCGTTTAGTTAGCAAATATCGCAAAAAAAAGAAGATTCTAATTCATGATTTGAATTCTCCGCATATTTCTGAAATTGGAATGGAGTATAGAATGTTTAAACAAGGTCGAATGATATTTTAGCTACTATTGCCCCAAGGCAATCATGTATGGACGTGAGTGTGCGAGAGGTCGAGTAATTCTGATTTTTACATCCCCTAGTCGGGAAGGAGAGGCTGTAAAAGTATATTCCTCTGAAAATTCGTTGGAAACGAGGAGAACGGCAAAAGGAAAGTGAGAAACTGCACGAGATAGAAAATCGTCGCACTATGCCAGACACGTAAATGTTGTTTATCGTAGAAAACGTTTCCCCGAGTCATCCTTGGGGCTCGAGTCCGAATTGTTTCAAAGGAAATGGGGAAGTTCACGCGCGTTCTCCAAGTGCCTCGACGATGGTCTGGGTTCAGAAGGTTGAGCAGCACGCAAAGCAACCCGGACAAACGCAAGAGAACGCAAAGCAACGCTTCGCAGAGATAGTAGGCACCTAGCCTGCATCTTTCGATTATGCGCAACACGTATTCTCAAATACAATTCCGCGACATTCGTACAACTGCTATGTACAGTATTCGAGACTGCGTCCGTGGATAACTAGATTAATTAATTCTCCTGCAAATGAGGAGACACCTTCCTAACAAAGGTGCATTAGCGTTAATCACGAATGCAGAGTTGGGTTTTGCTGTAAACACATGGGAATGCAAAAGTGTATAGCTAGAAACCCAGAATTTCATTACGGTCTCGAAAATAGGTTTGCTTTCTTCAAAGGGAACGATGGAAACGATAGTGAATTACGGAGTGGAATATAATAAATTGGGTTTCTAATCGAACGCATATGCGGGGTTTTAATTCTGAAGTGACCCCACCTAAGAAACAAATTTCTCCGATCGGACTCAAACTCCGGCAAAGTGTAGCCCTACTCTAGATCTCTAAAAGTCCCTTAAAAGTTCATTCGAATTTATTTAATCCCTAAAATTCTTTAGAATTTCTTTAAATTTCCATAAAATCTCTGAAAATTTTTGAAATCCTTTGATATCATTGATACTCCTTTAATCCTTTGAATTTTCTTTACTCTGGAATGTTCTTGGAGATCACATAAAATCGCGTAGATATGGTGCAATCCCTACAAATCACTTGATATACTTTGACATTACGTAAATTATCGTTGAAAGTTGTAATATATCTTAAAAATTCTTCCAACATTTTTTGAAATCTTCAAAATATTGAAATTTTCTGAAATTCCGTTTTTCGAGATGGCAGATATGTTATTTTTGCCAATCCAGTGAAAAAGTTTGAAATTATGTTTATAGGCAAAGTGAAAAAATGGTTTTATCAGCGAGCAATTTGTGAAAATAGTAGGATGTGTCATTTTTCCCAATTGTAGCAAAACAGTTGCATCGTTAAAAAAAAATGTCAAAAAGTGTTGATAGTGGGATCAGTCCGAGGCTCGATCTTTATGAGAACATTAACACTTATTTTATCTTCAAGGAGAGCCCTAAGAGCTTAAGATGAGTAAATATAAGTTCCACTGCAAAACTATTCTATTCATATTGTGAATAATGCATTTTTCCATGCCTTTTTAAGGATATCTCTCAGCGAGAGACAATCTGAAAGAACTGGAATAAAGCGTTGAGCTTAAACCACTGTAAAAAATGGCTGGTCTAGATTAAGAGGATTTGGCGTAGCCGTTATCAGGCAGAACGTTCTAAGAGAAGGAAAGAAAACTGGGCTGAGGTGTTCGGTTACTTTGCTCCGCAGAGGCATAAATCATTGTAGCGGGGTAAGGTGGATACGGGTGTTTTGGGAGTAGAAAGTGGAGGTATGACCAATATATCAGCTTCAGACAGTTCAAGAATAAAATAAACAACACCACCTTCCTTTTTAGCCCTTCTCCCCAACTTTGCACGTACCCGAAGCACATTGGTGCCATGGCGAATAGAGGCTATATTTCATGAAATCCGATTCCGCCTACCACTTGCATAACTCATAAACTGCCCAAGTGTCGACGATTCACTGACCGTAAGCGAATTCTGTCGTAATTCATTTCTATTAATGACAGTTATTCAATTTTGATAAAAATCAGAGAAACAAGGTAACCGAAAAACTTCAGTTTCAAATTCCCTGATTTTTACCTGACCAATTTCCTATTGACAATTTCCTATTGAAATTTTAAAATCTCATATTTATTTCAACCAAAAAAGATTACTTTTCTACTTTAAAAGACGAATTTCCATCCAAAAGACGAATTTTGAATCACGCAGTTGAACTTTCGACCGCACAAGATGACCTTTTATAATTGAATGTTCAACCAAATAGTTGAATTTTTAACCAAATACTTAAATTTTTTACCTACAAAGGTGAATTTCCAACCAAATAGTCCAACTTTCTAACCAAAAAATTCAACTTCAATCAAAAGCTGTTGCATTTTCAAGCAAACAGTTGAATTTTAAACTAAAAAAATATACATTTTCAACCCAATAGCTGTATTTTCGAATGGAAGAGGGAATTTCAAGCCAAGAAGGTTAGTTTTCTACGTTTTCTACAACAAAAAGGACGAGTTTTCAACAAAAAACATCAACTCTCAACAAAAAATGGAAAAGTTACATACTCAGTGTAAAAAATTACTTTTAAACAAACAAAAAAACGATTTTTCAACAAAAGAGATGGACCTTCATCCAAAAAAATACATTTTTAAGAAAGAAGTTCAAATTGTACCTACGTAGTTGAATTTTCAATTGAAAAGACAATTTTCAACAAAATAATTAAACTTTCAACTAAAGATATGAATTTTCAACTAAAATGACGATTCTTTAACAAAACCATGATTTCTTAACAAAGTGGTTCAAGCTTCAACCAAAACGTTCAATTTTAATCCAAACAAGATGAGTTTTCAACGAATAATGTAATAGCAAATATTTCAACAACAAAAAAATCAATTTTAAATAAAAAACGCTTGTATTCAACCAAGAAAGACGAATTTTTAAGAAAATAGTTTAATCTTCAGCCAAAGAAGATAAATCTTCCACCAAACAGATGAATTTTTAAAACAAAAAAATGAATTTTTTACCAAAATAGTAGAATTTTCAACTGAAAAAGACGAAATAGAAATACAAGACAAATAAATATTATATTAGGGTGGCCGCAAAACATCATTTTCAAAATTTCTTAATTTTTCCCTGGCCAAGATTTCATTTTCCCGGACCATTAATATTCAATAATCAGAATCTTATGACATTTTTAACATAGAATCTTTTATAAACGAGGTAAAAAATTACAAATTTAAATGTAAGAATTTCAAACTTATTACCCTTAACAGATATTTAAAGTGTCCCTTATAGAAATGTCCTGATTTTCCCCTGATTTCAAGGTCACCATTTGAGAAAGAAAATACTTTTGCTATAACTGGTTCTCATCAATTTTGAATTTAAAAAGTTATTCAGAATATCCACCAGACGGATGATTTTAATTTCCCGGTCATTTCCTGGTCAATTTTTAATGTTTCCAATCTGGTAATTATAGTTTAATTTTAAATTTTCATGTCCTAACTCTGAATTTTAATTCTGTTGGAAAATTGCCTGTTCCATGACAGAATTATATTTCTCTTCCAAAATTGCCAGTTTCAAATTCGAATCATACACACAACTCCCGATACAAGACCCCTCCGGTTTACGATATTCCTAAAACCGATGGCCTTCGCAGTTTCGTGATGAGAGGAGCTGCGGGACCGAAAGAAAGGATGTGCTCATTCAAGCGTGACAAACAGCTCGAGGGCCGCATTCTCAGAGCGTTAGTTGCATCATGTTGCGTCATGCGTCCAAATCCAGCAGAAATGGCTTATGTCCAAATTTACATAGTATAATATAAATGTAAAAAATTCTTACATTTTGCAAAATGACGGGGAATTAATACAAGTTTGACATATTTCAAAGACATTAAAAATCTTGAATTTTACTAATTGCATGTTCCTCCTTGATAATAAAGATTTCCAAACTTTGCAATGCGTCAAAAGAAAGAATGGGCTTACCTGTAGACTAGGATGACAACCGAGCTCCAGTAAAGTCCTAACAACACCCGCGTGACCCCGATTAACCGCAATATGAAGGGCTGTCTGACGCCTTTTGTTTCGCGCGTTGAGATCTGCCCCTGCACCTGCAAGGAGAGCCATCACGCCCGGCTCATCACCAAAAGCAGCATGATGAACTGCTCTGTCACCATCTTTGTCCTGAGAAAAGATTTCAAAGAGAAAAACAATTAGTTGTGATGCATTTTTTCAAAAATGTTCGGCCATGTCTTATTAAATTAATATATTATGAAAACTTGCATGTAATTAAAAATTCTGTCATTTTGATGATTTACATTTGTAATTTCTTCAATTTGGAAGATTTGGAATTGAAAATTCTTGACTGTTGATCTTCAGAATCATCAAAATTTAATACATTTTATTTATAAATCTTTCAATTTGAAGAATCATTAATTTCAAATCTTAAAAATTAAAGAATTTTGCATTGTATATGTTGAAAATTGAACTAAATATTTAAAAAACGTTCAAAATGACGTCATTTTAAATTATAAAAATTCCAAATTAATGAATCTTAAATTGTAAATCTTGAAAATTGGAGAATTTCAAAATTTAAATCGTTAAAAATTAAAAAATTACAAATATAAAGCTTTAAACTTGAACAATTAATAAAAAGATTAAGATTACATACATTTAAAATACAAATCTTTTCCATATTTTCCAAAATCAAGAATTTTCAATTGCAACTCTTTAAAATTGTAGAACATTGAATTGTAAATCTTACACGTAAATTATAATGAAAAATTATGCAATTTTTAAGTTTTACAATTAAAAAATCTGTAATTCTGATAATTTACATTTGAAATGTTTATATTTGGAAGATTTAGAATTGAAAACTCTTGACATTTGATTTTCGAAATCATCAAAATTTAAGAATTTTGATTTACACATCTTTAAAATTGAAGAACTTTCGATTGTAGATAGTCAAACTTGAACTATTAAAAAAAAGACCAATCAAAATTACATCTTTATAAATTATGCACGT
This sequence comes from Andricus quercusramuli, assembly GCA_932178445.1. Taxonomy (NCBI): domain Eukaryota; kingdom Metazoa; phylum Arthropoda; class Insecta; order Hymenoptera; family Cynipidae; genus Andricus; species Andricus quercusramuli. The sequence continues at coordinate 350,058 of CAKNXH010001716.1, forward strand.
CAGAAATTGAAGAATGTTCAATAGAAAATCTTCCAGATAGACCCATTTCAAAAGTATGTTCAACATTTCATGAATTTAAACTATAAACAATGAACATTCAAATTCAAACAAGTTGGCGAATTTTAAATTATAAACATCTTCAAAACGGATTAGTATCGAAAATGGAAAACATAAAAAAAGACTCAGAATCACAGAATATTTCAGAAAAATATTTGTTTTTAATTAAAGAAACCGTTTCTTTAATATAATTTTTAATTTAACCTAAAATAACTTTAAATGGAGAAAATTATTTTAAATTAAAAAAATGCATTGGAACAAAAAACTATTTCTCTGAATCGAAGGATCATTCTTTGATTGAGAGCCAACGAATATCGTTCATGGGTGTACGTCTTTGAAGAACATCTTATTACGATATAAAATCTCAAATAAACTTAAATTTATTATTATTAATTATATTCTGTACTACTGTTAATTTAAGCATATATTTTAATTTAATAAATAGGAAATCAAAATACGATATATGTAGTCAAATCTAAAAAAATAATAATATGACTAAATCTAAGGGTGTATTTAGGAAACAGTGTAAAGCTCGATAACTTAAAAAAACTTGAATAATTTCAGGGGTAGTAGTAGTTTCAAAAATTGTAAAAAAGACTTTCTTTTTATGGATACTTTTCTGCAGAATGATACTATAATTTTGGATACATTGAGGTAACAAATCGTGACCATTTTCCGAACCCCTCCCCCCTCAAAAGACGTTACGTAATTTAGGGATGGCCCCTTAGATCTAAAATGTAATTTCAAGTAATGCATCGTTTTTTATTTAGAATAGAACGTAAACTACTATGTTAATGAAAACAATAAAGTGGAAGTCTTACTTCGATCTCAACGTCTGCTTTGAAACGGAGGAGAATTTTAATAACTTCTAGATGGCCATTCTGACTTGCAGCTTGCAGTGCCGTGTGGCCAGCGAATACACCATTTACATCGGCCTCTGGTCGTTTTAGGCACTCTTCACACTTTGCAGCATCGCCGTTTGCTGCAGTTTTTACAAGCTCTTCGTTTACGTCCCCAGAGACGTGAGTTTCAAACAGTTTCTTTAGCAAAGCTGATAAGCGTTCTGTAATCAAAAATAATTTGTTTACAATTGATGTCAAATTTTGGATTTGGTGTTATTATTTATTATTAGTAGTCTGGAATATCATGAGATACATTTCAAAAAAAGTTTATAATTGCGAATTTGCATCCTCATATAAACAACTTTCAATTCTGCATCCTCAAAACGTTTTGATTTCATGTCGAAATATATTACATTTTCAACCCAAAGACGAATTTTAAACAAAAGAGTCCACTTTTATACCCGAAAAGATGAATTTTCAACCAAAAAGATAGTTTTTAACCAACAAAGATGAATTTTAAATTAAATAGTTACATTTTCAACAAAGAAATTAATTTTAAACCAAACAGTTACATCTGCATTGATTGAAAGTTAACTTTCAACAAAAAGAAACGAATGTTCAACAAAATTGTTGAATTATTAACCAAATAGTTGAATTTTCAAGCCAAAAGACAAGATTTTTTAAAACCAGTTTCATTTTCAATCAAAAAAGATGAATTTTCAACAAACAAAAAAAAAAGATTTTTCAAACCAGACGAACGAATTTTCTATCAAAAGAGATTAATATTTAATAAAACATTTGAATTTTGATGAAAAATTTGACTTTTCAACAAGAGAATAGAATTTTTAACCAAATAGTTGAAGTTATAAGAAAGAAAGAAATTTCAAACAAATTTTTAAAGTTTCAAGCCGAAAAGACTACCAAATTGTTAAACTGTCAAACGAGAGAAGAATTTTTAACAAAATAATGGAATTTTTAACCAATTAGTTGAATTTTCAAGCCGAAAACACGATTTTTTTAGAATACAGTGTAATTATCCGCATGAAAAAGGTGAATTTTCAACCAAAAATATAATTTTTAGCCAAGAAAGATGAATTTTCAAGAAATTTCGAACAAAATGATTGCATTTTTAACAACAAAAAAAGACGAATTTTCGACCAAAAAGGATGACTTTAAAAAAAAAAACTTGAATCGTCAACAAAATAATTAAATTTTCAACGAAAAAGTAGAATTAACAACCAAAAAGAAATACTTTTAGTCGAAAACAGTTGCTTTTTAATAATCGGCTTAACATGTGAAAAAAGTCATAAGCATGTACTTAAATTTGTTTTAAAATTCTATGAAAAACGCATTCATTATATGAAGATTCTCAAAGTTTTAGAGAATTGCTGATGTGCTGATTCAGAAAAAACTGGGACAAGAGATTTTTCAAAATACTAACCACCACTACTATTTCCTGGTACACTGCCGTCACTACTGGCAACTTTGGTGACAGCTTGAGGATTATAAGTCCAAGCTGTGCTACAAACTTCTACTTTAAGGTCACCGTCGTGATATATTTGTTGAACTCTTCCAATTTTCCCAAGTGTCTAAAAAAACAAGTAGAATTTAGCTTCAATAAATCACAAATCCAATTACCATAATTAAATGAAACCTTCAGGGATCACAGTGCAAAAGAAGCTCAAAAAGGGGGAAACAGGGTAATTTTTTCATGAAAAATGGGAAGAAAAATTTAACATTAATTTTTGCATGTAGAAAATAAAAAACAATCCGTTTTCTAAGAAATGTTGTATCTTCAAATAACGTATATGATTTTTTAATGAGTTCTACTATTAGAGAATTTTGTTTACCAATTGGACATAGGTACAAGGATATGATCAGATTTGGGATTTTTTTTTAACTCCCATAAATTCCCGACTTCACTGGAGTGCAATGAATGACCATCAATTCGCCAAAACGTTATTCGTCAGTTCAATTGCCTTTAATTTTCAAGAATAGAATTTTCTTCAATTTTAAATAGTTGAAAATTAAATTTTCTTTTATTAGGAATAATAGAATTTTCAATTTTCTTCAATTTTAAACTGTTTTTAATTAAAGAAAATTCAAAACTGAATTTTCAACTGTTGAAAATCCAATTGTTGAAAATTTAAGAAAATTGATCATTGTATTTTCACCATTAGAAATTCAATTGTTGCTAATAAAAGAAAATTGAATTTAATAAATAAACATTTTAATCCATACAAAAATTCGATAAAAGTTGATTTTTTCGAAAACGGGTCGCCATTGGTAAATAATATTTAGCAAATTAATAGTCATCCAATGAATTGGGATCCGCTGCGCTGCAATAAGCCATCTATTTTATCAATGCGGCCAAAATATGAACTAGCGAAGCCAGGTAGAATTTTCAAAATGCATTTTAATTTATGCTTAAGAGAAATTTTGTTATTGTTTTGCAAAGTTTAACCTGAGTGGTGATTGGAACAAAATAAGATTTATTGGAAACTAAGTATTACATGTGGAATTTTCATCGTATAGAGTGAAAAAAAGTGTTTTATGTTATAACTATTATGGTAAAAAAAAACAATTATTTCAGTATATTATATAAATTTTAACACATAAAAATGAAGTTAAAATACATTTTTATCAATTTATACATTAAATATTTACTATCCAAAAAAATTCTAACCTAAAAGTTAGGTTAGAATTCGTATTTCATTTCTGAACGTCTATAATTCATATTTTTTGCATATTTTGAATAAATTTTTTTTCTACATGCATTAATTAAAGTTCATTATAGCTTATAGTGTGTTGAAACTTACATGACATAGTAAAAATAATTGTTTTCTTGGAAAAAACAGTTTCAACAGGAAATGTGTTTTTTGACTAAATACGATGACAATTCCATTTTAAAAACTTAGTTTCCGATAAATCTTTATTTTTGTATTCAGTAATTGTTTTTAACTAGTAAAAACAATGGTAAAATTGTTTTTAAGCACGAATTGCGCGACACTAGCGCACCCAAGACTTCAAATCAAATCCCAATTAAGTATTTTCACTTGAACCACCAGCTAACTTCACATCGTTGAGTGCTGAGGGAGAACAATGGACCAAGTGCATGAAATTCGGCGCATTCTTGCCCTATTTTGTTAATATCTTCGTGAAAACTAATTTTTTCTATATAAGTGTATTAGAAAAATATTTTTTTTTATAACTATTCAATGAAATAATAAAATTAAAATAATTATTATTCATTACAAAGATATTACAAAAATAAAGTTTTGTCCCATGCAATTTTGTTCATTGTTTTCCCCTCAGGACTAAACGTAGTGAAGTTAGCTGGTGGTTGAAGTGAAAATACCTAATACTCAGTAGGGAATTCATAACATTTTTAAAAAATACCAACTCTGATCATCTCCTTGTTAAACCGATAAATATTCATTCGCGGTGATATACAAAAGTCCGAAAAACAATAAAATTTCTAAAATAGACCATTTTTATATGTTTACAATCGTTCTCACAATCAAGAATATTTTTTCCTTTAAAAAATATTATCAAATTATCTTTGATAATCAAATCCTGATACTTTTTCGTCTGAAAAATTAATTTAGTTTGAAATCAGTCCTGTAAACATTTGTAAATTTTTCATTGGTAAGATTTAAAAATAAAATTTGAGACGCTAGAGTCCCGAGTTTGAATCGTGAAATTTTGATTTGCATTTGCTTGAAATTTATTAATTAGGATTAACTATAAGTTACATATTTACGTTTGCTAAGTAAATATGTAATTTATAGCTAAGTCTCTTTAGTAAATTTCAAGGAAATGCAAGTTAAAATTTTACGATTCAAACTCGGGATTGCTTTCCAGTCCGAAATTTCCCAGATGATTGGAATATTTTATTCTCAAATATAGAATATTTAAAGAGAAAAGGGTTATAGAGGTAAAAATGTGATCCTTGCACCTTAATTATCACCAACTTATAATGTAAATGATTGGAAGTTTTACTTGTAAGCAATTAATTATTTTAGAAATTACGTGAAATAACTTACAGGAGCCATGGCTTCGGCCCATTCACCATGACCGCGCTGTAGCAATTTGATCTTCTCTATATCATTGCAGATTTGCACTAAATCTCCAACCGCGAAAGTTTGATTGTCGGTGTTGGAGCTCGTCACAGGCACTGGTATTTGAACTTTGGTTAACACAGCTGGATTAAATGTCCACCGATTTCCACTTGGATATGAAACAACGATATCATGATCCTCGTCAATACCAACTACAGTCCCAGTGGTGCCAAGACACTCAAACATTCCATCAGTCCACCCACCATGACCATGTTGTAGCGATTGGACGATTTCTAACTCCAAATCAACGTTTACCTATAAAAATATATTGAAAAATTAACAAACAAGCAAATCTACAATAATGAGTGTAATTTTTATAATTTAAAGCTTATCCAAAAAAAGTGGTGTAACGATATATCTCGAAAATCTCGGAATCATTGTCACTGAAAATAACCTCTTTTAATAAGAAAAAATCACAGAAATCCCTCTGCGAATTGAGAAATATTTATGCTCTATATTAATTTTGAGGCGCTAAATGAAACTTGTAAGTTATCTAATAAATTATTGAAAATATTTTACATCTTTTATGTTATTGCTTTTCCCTAAACATGACTATTTAAAAAACAGAAATTAAATATAAAATCATAAAGTTTTGAAGAACACTTACAATTTTAAAAAAATGTTGGTTGGGTTAGTGTTTTTCACCGAAAAGTGGAATTTTTAAACAAAGTTAATCATACAAAAACTATCAACAAGATTCCCTATTCACAACAATTTCAGGTTATGTTATTTAGCATTTTACGTCATTTTACACTAGAAATTGGTTCATTCAAACAAAAATCATTAGATTTCACGTAAAACTGATTGACTGGTTCGATATTATGCAAGGCGTGAAACAAGGATGCGTTATGTCCTCGTGGCTATTTATCATATTCATGGTTAAGTGTCTAAGAACTGCCCTCTTCGACGAAAAAGGTATAGATCTCGAAACCGTCAAAGTACGTAGGTTGGCTTTCGCAGATGACAAGATTGTTATGGCAGAATCAGCAGAAGACTTGCCAAGAATGTTGAATAAACTTAACACAAGCATGAAGAACATGGACCTCAAAATTAACGTGAATAAAACGAAAGTCATGGTTTTTGAGGGAAAAAGTGAGAAAACAATATGCAACATTGTCCTAAATGATGTGAGATTAGAACAAGTTGACAAGTACGTATATCTAGGTAGTCTATTCACTAGCGACGGAAAAATAGATGGGGAATTAGATAAGCGCATAAATAAGGGTAAGCAGGTTATCGGTAGAGCAGGGTCCATCCTCACAAATAAAAACATATCAAAAAAAGCTAAAATGGCCATACATAATTCCATATTCGTACCAACTGTACTATACGGTAGCGAGGCATGGACCTGTCAAGAAAAGGACAGGAGTAAAATCAACGCGATCGGCATGAAACCTCTGCGCATAATATGCGGAAAAACACTGATGGACAAAGTCCGAAACGAGATAATCCTCAAAGAATGTGGTACAGGAGACACGCTAGTTGACATATGGGAAAGAAATCAGTTAAGATGGTTCGGACATCTTGAAAGAATGAAAGATGAACGACTGACGAAGCAAGTATATAAAGGTAAAGTAAATGGCAGAATGCCCAGAGGTAGACCGCCGAAAGAATGGTTAGAATCTGTAAATGAGACATTAATCCGAAGAGACATAAGAAGTCATAGGAACAGAAGAGCTTGCATGAAGAAATGCATGGACGTAAAGGAAGCTAGAGTAGTATGCCAGGATAGAAAAGTGTGGCGACAAATAGTTTATAAACAGAGTGACAATAGAGTGAATGATGCCTGAAACCAAGACCTTGGATACTAATGGGCCCAAGTGGGGAACCATACATAACAATTTTGTGAGGCTCCTCACTTGGGGTGATCGCTAGAGAGATTGATCAGCAACCTGGGTCGGAGCAGTGTTGCGGAGTGAACGTGTTATTTGAATAAATAACACGAAAACTCCAGATCAATCTAAAATATCTATACCATAATACATATACCTATATACCTATCTACCTTATACCATATAACGACCTACTTTACACCTATATACCTATTCCACTACTTTCCAACCGAGCAAGTCACGCCTACCCCGAAAGGGAAATGGCTTAATGGTATAATAATAATAATAATAAACAATTTTAGATTATGTCTTTTTCACCGTGATTGGAATTTTAAATACAAAAAAAAATAGATTTTAAAGATAGTTATTATTATATATTATTTATTTTATATAGTTATTATTATATAGTTTATTTTATAAGAAAGTTATTTTAGTATTTCTTACCGGAAATTTGCATTTTCTGTTATGTTATAACAAAAAAAAAAAAAAAAACAATTTCTAACTTACTTCTGCTAATATTTAATAATACCTTACAATTCCTTAAATACCGAATTAAAAATATAAATTTCGTCGTAAATAGGTATTTTTAACAAAAAATTATAAGCTTTGAAATAATATTTAAGATTTTTGAACAGGTTTATGTTATGTTAGCGTTGACAATATAAAAATGTACAATCTTGAATAGCTGCAAAATTGTTTTTCATCAGGAAATGGAATTTGTATCCAAAAATCATTATATTTCAAAGAATATTTACAACTTTCAACTTTTTTTGTTACATTATCAATTTACATCGAAAATTAGTATTTTTGAACAAAATGAAGAATAATTTGAACAAGATTTATCTTTTTTTGTATTTTTAATAAATGATTTTGAAATACCATAAAATATTTCAAATCCTTTGAAACCCCTTGAAATTTTTTAGAGCTCCTGAAAATTCCTTGCAATCTTAAAGAATACCCTACAATATTTTAAATCCCTTCAAATGTTTGAAATCTATTGACAATTGCATGGAATGGTTTAAAATACCCTAAAATGTTTCAAATCCTTTAAAATCCCTTCGAATCATGGAAATATGAAGGAAAAATTCTTTAGGATCGTTTAAAATCCCCTGAAACATTTCGAATCCTTTAAAATCTTGTGAAATCCCCTGAAATTTTGTAAATTTCTGTGTTTCAAAGAGGACTTACCACTTGGAAAAAATGTTACGTTAGTGTTTTCCATCGAAAATTCGTATTAAAAACAAATATTTAAAATATTTGAAACGATAATATTTTATCTTAGCTTTTTCTAACCATCAATTCTGTTCTCTCTCTAAAATATAAGTAAAGCGTGTGTTCCAAATGGGGTTTTTACATATTTTCAAAGAAAAAAAATTCCTGGTGAAATTAAAAGAGCAGTAAAATTGAATATAATTACATGAGGAAAGTTTTTAAAAATAAGTTTGAATATTTTTTTTTATGTTTGAAAAGTAAAATTTTTGAATTTTTTTGCAAGAAGACGAGATTAAAGTCAGCGCCGGAAGTAAACATCAGTCTGATTAGCCCAGTTGATGGGGGAATTAATATGGTCGCTAGTGATTGCAGTGAACATAACCTATTTTGCCGTTTATTATTTAAAACATGTTTAAAAAGTATGAATAAGGGCTCAAAAAGTTTATCAACAAGCTTAGAATTTCACTAAAATCAGGATTTGTAAAGTGTGGCAGTGCGAATTTGCCAAAAGTCGACATGTGAATGGTCACAAACTTTTTCGTCAGCTGTCAGCTGGACACTTCGTTAGTCAATGGAACCACTGCAAACCAGTATTCTGATTGGTTCAGGATTTTACAGGATGTGACGTTTCAAAGTTACACAGTAGTTTGAATAGTCTTTCAAATACTTCAAACAAATTTTTTTCTTAGAAGTGAAGTATTCAAACTTTTTTTTTAAATATACTAAAATTTTTATAATTGTATGCAGTATTTCAAAAATCTATTATCCAAAATTGATGCAACAACCACATTGTCCTGTTCTTAATTAATTATAATTGCAGAGCACATACCTGATCACCAATCTGCAAACCATGAGGACCAGTCCTTCCTGGACCTTGTTCTCCCAGTAATGGCAAATGATCTCTATACACAGTTTGTCCTTTCGCATCGTTCACGACTTTTAAATCAGCCTTTTTTACAATGAAAGAATATAAAAAAATTAGTAAGCTTTCTTTGAATCAAGAAGGGAATTTAAGTACAGTCAACTCTTGCGTATTTCAAGACGCACCTATTTCAAGGTTTACCTATTTCAAGTCCCCCATGCTGGCCTTATTTCAAATTGGGTAATTCCGTCACCTCCCACCACGGCCCGAAGAACGGGAAGCCGTCGTTGGTTTGAACTAAGTATTTTAGCATGACGTCATGCAACGACATACGACTTTTTGGAGAAAATATTCTACACGAAAAAGTAAGTCATAAATGTACGAATAGTAACATTTTTCAAGTGTAGAATGTATTTTCTCAGGCATATTCCATTCTTCTGTCGATTGACGACCTTTTAGTGTTACGAAATAAAATCAAATATCCAAAATTTTACTTTAGCGTATCAGATCGGGTACTCTAACCTCAAATTTCGGACAGATGCTTGTATTTCGTGAAACTGAAAGAACAGAATTGCGCACATGCATTCTACCCTTGAAAAATGTTGCTCTTCAGACCTTTATAACATACTTTTACGTTTAAAATATTTTCTCCAAAAAGGTGTATGCAGTCCCATGTCAAGAACTAAGCTAATCTTCCTGCCATTTCCACCTATGCTAGCATGACTGTGACGTTATGCTACAATAATCAACAGTCCGCGAAATATTTGAATTGTTTTTTGATTATATTACATTGATTTCTAAATGGCAAATTGTACTATTTCAAGGAAATGTTACATTTGTCATGTCGTACGTCAACAAAAACAAGCAAGAGCTCACTGTATTACTATTGTTTTTAAATGTATAACGTACCATTCCTTCAAAACCAACACGATATAAATTTTTTGCACCATTGTCCCAAATCACATAGGCTGCCGAACGTGGGCTCGCAGCAGACCAATCTTGCACTTCATTTACTTTACCACGACGACCATTTCCGCCGTCCTGGTCTTCCCATTGCCAGTCAACACCTCTCACTACCCGAGCACCAGGAAATATTCCTCGAATAGCAATCTAAAATTTGGTGTTATGAAAGCAATGTAATTTTATTTTATTAGATTAATGTACACACATAGCATTGCATCAGTGATGTAGTCGAGGCCTAGTGGATAGGGTGGTTCGAAAAAACAAAATTTTGGAAATCGGAAATTGAACTATGTGAAAAATTAGCGTATAAGGACCCTGAAAAAGTACAATTAACTTGGATTCGATCGATGAACACCTTCGTTTTGCGCGTTATCAAAATATGTTTGAAAAAAATTCATATTTTCGCAATTTTTATACATTTGTGGATGACAATTTTTTTTACAATTCTGGAAACCTTAAATGACTCCCAACATTTTTACAGATTTTTATTTGCAGACCTATCAGAGCTTCTTAGGATTAAGTAGACCCCTCTTTTCGAAAAACAATTTTTAAATCTACATAAATTTAGAAAGATTTTTCTCAGGCGCCAAGAAGGTTTCTACTGGAGGAAATACATTAGGGAAAAAATTTGATTACTCTAGGTAATCATAAAAGTAAATATATTGATAATTTAAAAAGAAACACAACAATGACATTGGAAATAATGCTGCCTGTTTGTTTTTGATTCCATGAATTTATCAATTTTTTTTTTCTAAAGTATTGTGTCAATAAAACACCCTCAATTTCAAAAAATTAAATTTAGATTCAGTTGAAAAAGAATAATTATAAAAAATCAGTTTCTAAAAAAGACTATATTTACAATAATAATTTCCTAAACTAATAAAAATTTTTTAGCGTATTTTTACCAGTAGCATGAAAAGGACCATTCACACAGTATTAAGAATTTAATTTTAAGACAGTATGAAACCAACTTTACAGCAACAATACGTTATGAGAATATATTTATGGTAATGGATAGTGTATTATATTATGATGCAGAATTCCCTGACTGCAGCAAAATCAAGTTGTAAATTAATTCTGTTACAGTTTATAATATATTAAGGACAATTGTTGGATTTTCAGTCTGAGAAACTTGCTACTAGTAAACGTTGTCAAACTTTTAGTAGAGTACATTTTTCTCAGTAAGCAGGCAAAAATTGCGAAAGGGCCTAGCCGGTTAAGCATGTAAAATCTGCCCCCGCACGTATCAAGTTCAAATTTACGTCATAGTTTCATGCCCATGTGAAGTATAATTTCCCCCAATGATGACCTTAAAATTGCATTTTTGAGTGACTTATGGAGGGGGAAAGAAAAATCAAAAAAGTGGTTTTTCTCGAAAACCACTCAACCGATTTTGATGAACAAAATATATGTTACATACATCAATGAGAGTAACGCAAACAAAAAATATGAAAAAATTTTGATAAAAAATATGACCAAAAAAAAATGTTTGAATTTTTCAAAATTTTTTTTTCATGTGATATTTTGGAGATACACCTACCATTTTTTCTCAAAAATATCTTCAGATTATCAGCTTTAACATATATTTTTGCTGAATTTTTCGTGGAGGTATAACATGGGTAAAAAAAATAAAAACCATGCATGCAGCGCTACGCTCATACGGCACCCTCCCACACGGCTGCGGAATGCTATAACATCAAGCGGCTCAATCTATTTTTATGAAAAAAGTGTCATCAATATCAACGAGACCATTAAAAAAAAATTCTGTTGAAAAATACATCTCTTCATTTTCTCGCAGGAAAATCCTTACGTTATCTGCTTTAACATATATTTTTGTCTTTTTTCTCGATTTCAGTCCTTTGTAGCACTGGCCAGCGCTGCGTGTGTGATTTTTTCAGTCATGATATATACCGCCACAAAAAAATTGGAAAAATATATGTTAAAGCAGATAACGTAAGGATTTTCCTGCGAGAAAATGAAGAGATATATTTTTCAACAGAATTTTTTTTTAATGGTCTCGTTGATATTGATGACACTTTTTTCATAAAAATAGATTGAGCCGCTTGATGGTATAGCATTCCGCAGCCGTGTGGGAGGGTGCCGTATGAGCGTAGCGCTGCATGCATGGTTTTTATTTTTTTTACTCATGTTATACCTCCACGAAAAATTCAGCAAAAATATATGTTAAAGCTGATAATCTGAAGATATTTTTGAGAAAAAATGGTAGGTGTATCTCCAAAATATCACATGAAAAAAATTTTTTGAAAAATTCAAACATTTTTTTTTGCCATATTTTTTATCAAAATTTTTGCATATTTTTTGTTTGCGTTACTCTCATTGATGTATGTAACATATATTTTGTTCAACAAAATCGGTTGAGTGGTTTTCGAGAAAAACCACTTTTTTGATTTTTCTTTCCCCCTCCATAAGTCACTCAAAAATGCAATTTTAAGGTTATCATTGGGGGAAATTATACTACACATGGGCATGAAACTATGACGTTAATTTGAACTTGATACGTGCGGGGGCAGATATTACATGCTTAACCGGCTAGGCCCTTTCTAAAATGATTAATCTGGCAATTAATAGTGATTTTCATTTTTTTGATTCTTGACTCATGTAATTTATTCAAAAAAGATTGATATGTTATCAGTTTAATTTATGGGACATAACTAGGTAAAGTCCACTTTTTTCAAGAATAGTTTTCTTGCAGTTTCAAGTATTTCAACCTAAGGCCCATTGATAAATGTTAAAAATAAATCAACGAGAAATTTTCATTTGCCAAATAAACGTGGTTGAAGTTGAGATGGTTAAGAAATGCGTATGATAACTGGGCAAAGCCCATTTTTTAAAACAATTAAAGATCATTTTGAATTTATTTTCAAGTTTTTTCTTAATTTAATGGATAGAAAAATGTACTTTCAAATAATTTAGAATGACAATCGTGTGAAGCTCATTTTTTCTCAGAAGTGATGATGAGGTATAAAGTGAGGATTAAGTATGTTTCCTGTTTCGTTTTAGGTTTGTTTTGATATTAAAAGATAATTTTTAATCGCATTTGAATTGTTTCACAAATTTGAAACATGCAAAAATGCACCTTCGAACAATTAAGAATGACAACTAGATAAAGCCTATTTCGGGTTTCCTCCACTCTACTTTGAACATTTTTTAAAAACATTTTCAAACCTTAGAAGTATTTTCTATTTCTATTTTAAATTCTACCAGAGATTCTTAGTCTCTCAATTTACTATTGCCTGACAAATTTAAAACCTTTACAGAAATTTTCGATAGGTTTGAAGATATTTTCGATAAATTTCGGATAGTTTTTGAAGAATTTAATTTCCTAACTTAGAGACCAAGTTTCAAGCTCATCCTTTATGTTCCATAGTAAGTCAAAGTTTATGAAAGTACCGTCAGGACAATTTTTTTTAGGACTACACCACTGCATAACATGGTTGATAATAATTCCGAGGTCCAAAGGTTATCTTACCTTTTTGCTTTTTCTTCGAGGCTCCAGAAGTACTCTTTCACTCCCAGGAGTTGCGATTCGATAAAATCGATGTCTTAAGTGATGTTTGTCTCCATGATAGCATATGGAGCAGAGATCATAATTTCCGCATTCAGCGCACTTCCAACGAATCCCAAAAATGGGTTGCTGACGACAAGTATCACACATCGTTCCGTCATGCTTAACACCTGTTGGAGCAGAATCTAAAATCCGCAAATCAAAGGCACCTGAACAACGATAATTAGCTGCTGTTCCATTATCCCAAACTACGACGACTTCTTCAGGAGACTCGAAATTTCTTACTGTCCCCACATGACCTTCTCCTCCGTCCTGATAAAATAAATTAGAATCAGAGGTTAGTTTACAAAAATAAGGCACTCGGGTTATGAATGATCGATAATTATTTTCCAAAACTGCATTTTGCTCCAAAATACTAAAACAAATAGAAATAGAGATATGGAGTATGTGCTTCCATTTGTTAACTGGAGTGAATATTTCAAGAAATATCGTATATTTTCTGAAAATGTAGTAAAAACGACTCACATAATATTTACAGATCTTAGAAACACATTAATATAAGAGATACATTTACGTAACTTTAACTCTTTCTGACAAATAACACGATTATGTCAATAAAATGGCATGTAAACAATATTTAAATCATGTCAAGTTTTTCTCTTCTGATGCTTTCAAATTTCAAAAAATGCAAACTGACTATTTCGAAATGAAGCTATTTTACTTGGAAATTGATATAATTCTTATACTCCGGGCAAAGGGTGTAAAGATGCGTTGTTGAGACAATACAGACAACTCGAGAAGTATAAATTATCCATTGCATTTTTTCCTCTATTTTTGTCTGTCACATTTTACTAAGAGAGAATTGTTAGAGAAAAACGTTGAGAATATTACGCAGGTAAAGTTAATAATCAATTAAATGACTGTCATTGGAAAATAAGAAACGATTAAACAAGAAAATACTATTAAACGTCAAGTGTTTAAATAGTTAACCTAAATCCTAACCTGTTTTCCCCATTTCCATTCTGGTCCGCGAATCACTCGAGCGCCGACACCTTCCATCATAAATCGCGTCGTGCGAGTACCGGTACTCGCACCTGCTTCCATTATATATTGTCAAAAACACGGTCACTATCGATAGAAAACTTTATAAACGCGAAAACTTTTCACACGCATCCACTAAAAAAACACCGCCATATCGAACTAACGTCAAATGCCCTAATCATAAACTTCAACAAGGCCAGTTTTCAACGCGAAACCGAAAGGCGCACTTTCATTGTAACGATAGAATAATTTGTCACTCAAATAATACTTCCATATATAAAAAGTGTAAATATTAACGCGATATAAGTAAATAAGCCTGAAAAAGTGATTCTAAAAGCATTTTTTCATCATTTTTGGGCGATTTTCTCTGGTGATGCGTAGGGCGTCCGAAGAGAAAATGGCGTTTCCGGACATTCACGAAATTTGGCGCATTGCTCCGAACGCTCTAAACTCAGGAGGCGGGAATTTTTAAACTGATAATTTGAATTTCCTGGAGTAGTTTTTCCCAAAATATACTATATATAGGTATGGGGCCAAAAGTAACTCAGCGTAACTAGTGGGTTGAGTTTCCCAAAATCGCCCAAAACAATCTTATTCTCGAAATAGGGGAATAGGGCGATTTTTCACGAAAATAGGGGAGTAAATTCTTCTCGATAAAAATTAATGCTGATAACATATTGAATTCAATATGGAACGCTTTAAATTCCTAAGATTTTAGAACAAAATTAAATTTTCAACCAAAAGCATATTCTTATGAATTTTCAATACAAAAAGACGAATGTTAAAAAAATAATTAATTTTCAACGAAATAGTTGTATTAACAACCAAACAGTTACTCTTTCAAGCAAAATAAACGATTCTTCAAGAAAATATGCAGTTAAACTTTTAACCAAATAATTCAATTTTCAAGGCAAAAAAAATAATTTTGTCGAAGACAGTTGAATTTTCATGAAAGAAGTTGATTTTGTATCCAGAGAAGATACATGTTTAACCAAGAAAGATGACTTCTACCACTAAAGATGAATTTTCAATCAAAAAGGATGAATTTTGAACCAAAAAATTGAAGTTTCGACCAAATAGTTCAATTTTCCACCTATAAAGATGATCAAGTGGTTGAATTTTCAAACAAAACATATTAAAAATCAAGCAAGCAAGTTGGATTTTCAACCAAATAGTTGTATTTTCAAGTCAAAATTTTTGTTCTGAAAACAGTTGAATTTTCAACCTGAAACGTTGAATTTTGTACACAAAATAAGCTTATTTTCAACCAAAAGAAAGATACTGCCTACAAAAAATATAAATTTGCAATCCAAAAGGACGAAATTTCAACGAAAAAGTTAAATTCTCGACCAAAAAAGATGACGTTGACAAAATACTTAAATTTTTAAATAAGTAGCTGAAGTTATTTTAACCTGCAAAGACGAATTTTCAACAAAGAAGATTAATTTTTTACCTAAAGACGAGTTTTCAAAATAATACTTGAGTTTTCAACCAAATAATTGAATTTTTAACTACAAAAGATCAATTTTCAACCAAAAATGGAATAGTAAAATTTGCAGTTCAAAACATTTAAAAAAAACTAATTTCAACCAGTTAAATTCTACAAAAAAACGAGGTTTTAACAAAATACTTGAATTGTCTAGAAACAAGATGAAGTTTCAACAAATAAGATTAATATCTACCGAAAAAAAACACTTTTCTATAAAATAATGTTGTTTTCAACCTATAAAGGATAAATTTTCAACCACAAATGGAATAGTTAAATTTTCAGAAAAAAAATTTAACAACAAAAAAACGAATTTACAGCATAATTGTTGCCTTTTCAACAAAATAATTACATTTTCAGACACCCAAATGGTTCAGCTTTCAACCAAAAGAAACGAATTGTCAATAAAATAGTTAAACTTTAAACCAAATAATTAAATTTTTATTTTTTTATTAATTGAATGTTTATAGTCGCATAGCCAGGGTCATTAGCGACTGTACTATAGGGTTAATTATTAACTGTAGGGATCTGTGGGGTAGTATACCAAGGGACAGAAGCAAAGCTTTCCGAAAACACATCCAGCGTCGCTTCCTGCTTCGGGAATCGAACCCGCGCCATCGTGGCTGCCAAGGCTGCAGTGTTGGAACATGAGACAAGCACGATACCATCTGAGCCACGATGACTCCCTAAATAATTAAATTGTCAGCCCAAAAAAGTTAATTTTTGCAACACCCACCTCTAAAGTTGACGTTTGCATGCATGTAGATGGTGCCTAAAGTACCTTATTTGAGCCTGCTGTGCGTGAAACAATTTTCGCATGCGCAGTTTGAAGATGGCTTACTTTAGACACTGGTGAAAAAGCTGCGCATGCGCACATTCGAGATGAGGTACTTCAGACACTGGCAAAGGTAACTTTAAACACTGTCGTTGGTATCTTCTTGAAATAATTTTACATTCAACTTGAACAAATGTTTTAATGATTGAAGTTTTGTTTCTAGGGTTTCGTATCCCCCCCCCCCCCCCCGGGGGCAAAAAAGCATAAAATCCAACATTTTTTTTCAATAATTTTTTTCCAACAAATTTTTTTCAACAAATTTTTTTTTTCAAAATTTTTTTTCACCAATTTTTTTTTCGAAAATTTTGTTTCTCAACAATTTTTTTGTCGAAAATTTTTTTTCTCAAAATTTTTTTTTTCAAACCTTTTTTTTCACCAAATTTTTTTGCACAAAATTTTTTTTTAGAACATTTTTTTTCGAAAATTTTTTTTTCAAAATTTTTTTCAAACATTGAAAAAAAATTTTTTTATTCCTCTACTCCACTCTATGCAACATAAAATTAGTATTTTTCGTTACCACCTCCCAACAACTTTTTCGGACGGGCGTTGCAAAAAATAGCGTGTGATACACGTGCGCCTAGGTGATTAGTAACTCGTGTGATTGCATCATTCGCCTGCGGTTCGAAGCACTTCGTCTATGTTTTCGCACTCGCTTCGCTCGTGCGCTAACCATCGACTCATGCTTCGAGCCTCCGGCTTATGCTGCAAAATTCACACTCGCACACAATCACCTATTTTACGCACTTGTATCACACATAACTATTCTTCTATAACAGTTGAATTTTCAACAAAAAGATCATTTTTAGTCAAGAAAACTAAATTTTCAACCAAGAAAGATGATTTTTTTCACAAAAAAAGATGAATTTTCAATCAAAAGGACGAATTTTTAACAAAATAGTTGAATTTTTTACCAAAAAAGATTATGCATCAACAAAATAGTTGAATCTAAATAAAATAATTAAACTTTCAAAAAAATATTTGAATTTTCAGTTCAAAAATTACTCTTGAACAACAAAAAACGAATATTTAACAAAAATGTCCTCAACGAAATACATATAGACGAGTTTTCCACAAAGACTATCGAAAATAGAGTCGTAGAATGAAAAGGACGATTTTTAACAAACAAGATTAATTTTCTAAAAAAAGAATTGACAACAAAATAGTTTAACTTTTAACAAAATAGTAGCGTTTTTAAACACCGAGATGAATTCCGAATCAAAAATATTATAGTCGATTTTTCAACCAAAAAAAAATGAAATTTTAACCAGAAATAGTTGAATTTTCTTATTGGGTTCTATTAATTCAGGTCACATTTACGCAAAATTAGCAAACAAGTCGAGAGTTTCTCTTCACACATCGTCTTGTATTTGAACATTGTAAGCGGTGCTTATAACAATGTAACAGGGTTCTACCCTAGTCGGGCAGTTGTAAATTGAAATGGGCAGTTCTAAAAGTCAAAATGGGTAGTTGTAACATTTTCCTTCCATTCAAATTACAAAATTTTATACATAAAATTAAAAATTTGAAGAAAATTGATACTATTGTTATTAATAAATCATGAGTTGTTTTATGAATGTTTTGTCATATTGGGCAGTTCTAAATTTTGCTCAGCCCTGATGAGCAGGTACAATTTACCACGATTTCAATCGTAATGTGCTACATTATTTTAAATTTCAGTAGAAAAATTATATTTAAAGTGGCAGTAATAATAAAAATTGCAGCTTATATAATTTAATTTATGAATTGTCGTATGAAAATAATATTTTTATACTGAATTTAAATAGTTTATTATTGAATTTGAAAACTTCATCAATAATATCGTAAATTGAAGTTTCAGATATTAGTTAATTCGATCTGAAAAATAATTTATTGAATTTAATTCCTTGTATCAAATTTGTTGAGTTGTAAAATGTATAATTTGTATTTGAATAATTGAAACAAATTTTTATTTTATCTTCTACTTAAAATTCGTTGCATATTTAACATATTAATATTTGGAATGGAAGATATTTTCCAGGTGAGTAGAAACCCTGTAAAACATGGGAAATAAGGAGATTTTTTACGAAAAAATGGAAATATATTCTTTTAAGTAAAATTAATGTGAATATTATAAACTAAATTCAATTTAAATAATTACAAATTCCTTACATTTCAAGTAAAAAGATTGCATTTTTAACAATATATATGAATTTTCAATAAATTATTGGAATTTTCAACCAAAAAGATGAATTTTCTAAGCAAAATACGGAACTTCAACAAAATATATAAATATTTCATCAAAATAATTTAATTTTTAACTAAAAAAAAATTCTAACACAAAATAGACTAAAACGAATTTTCGATTACATAGTTACATTTTTAAACAAAATTATGAGTCTTTAACTGACATAGTTGAATTTTAAAGCAAAAAGTTTGATTTTAAACTAAAATTATGAATCTTTTAGTGGAATTGTTGAATTTTCAACCCAGCAGATGAATTTGTCATTCCAGAAGATTAACTTTGTATCAAAAAGGCGAATTTCCAACTAGAAAATTCAACTGAATGCTTACATTTTCAGTTGAAAAAATGGTCGAGTATTCTGTTCCGGCAGATTTTGCTGGATTTTAATTTTCTCTTCCGGCAGATTTTTAATAACGTAATAATTTTCCGTAAATTATCATAAATTTCCAAAAATTTCATAAATTTTCACAAACCTGACAAATACCAAGCATTTTCATAAATTCCAACTAACTTAATAAATTTTTCAAAAAATTCCATAAATTTGAGAAATTATGGTAATTCATCAATCTTTTCATACATTTTTTTTTAATTATGGTAATAGATCAGTAACCTTTGTGACCAGTCACAGGCGTGCCCCCCCCCACGAGACGTTGGAAAGGAGTAGGGGTTTAAACCAACATTATTTCTGTAACCAGTCACAGGGATGCCTTGCCGGAAGAGAAAATTAAGATCCGGAAAAACATGCCGAAACAGAAAATTAAGATCCGGCAAGATATGCCGGAACAGAAAATTAAGATCCGACAAGATATGCCAGAACAGAAAATTAAGATCCGGCAAGATATCTCGGAACAGTAAATTAAGATCCGGCAAGATATGCCGGAACAGAAAATTCAAATCCGGCAAAATATGCCGGATCCGTATACACTACGTTGAAAAATTGTTTTTCGTTCATCCCACTGAGTAAAATGAATTTTCAGCCGAAAAAAAACTTCAACAAAATATTTAAGTTTTTAATCAAAGAAATGAGTTTTTAACTAAAATTATGAATCTAAAAGTAAAAAAAAAGTCAATTTTTGAAAAGGAGCTCATTTTTCAAACAAGTAGTTGAATTTCGAATCAAAAACATTAATTCTCAACAAATGTAATAATTGACATCTTAACCACAAAATATTTTTATTTTAAATAAAAAAAAGCTGAATTCTCGACGAAAAATCTACTATTTGATAAATATATGAACCAAATAGATTTAAATTCAAATTAAAAACAGTTGAACTAAGCGAATAACACGAATTATCAATAAAATAATGAAATTAGGTATTTTCACTTCAACCACCAGCTAACTTCACTTCGTTGAGAGCTGAGGGGAAAACAATGGACCAAATGCATGGGACAAAACTTTATTTGTTACATCTTCGTAATAAATGATAATTATTGTAATTTTATCATTTCATTGGATAGAAATTAGAAACTATTTTTCTCATACATTTATATAAAAAAATTAGTTTTTACGAAGATATTAACAAAATAGAGCAAAAATGGTAATCCGAATCCCACGCATTTGAACCATTGTGTTCCCCTCAGCAGATAACGAAGTGAATTTAGCTGACTATGAAGTGAAAATGTCCAATCCTCAACCAAGGTTGAATAATTTTAAATCAAACAGTTGCATCTTGGACCAAAAAAGATTAATTTACTTTACACAATATTTGAATTTTCAACTAAAGAAAAACATTTTTAACCAAAAAGAAAACGAATATCCAACAAAATAGTTCAATTTTTCACTGAAAAAGTTCAATTTTCAGTTATAAACCAAAAAGAACGAATTTCCAACAAAATAGTTCAATTTTTGACCAAGGAGATGAATTTTCGATTAAAATGATGAATCTTTAACAAAAAAAAAAAAAAATGCATTTTTAACAACAGAGTTTAACTTCAACGAAGTAGTTGCATTTTTAACCAAAAAGATGAATACTCACAGAAAAATGTAATAGTTGATATTTCAACAACAAAATTTGAATTTGAATGAAAAAACAGTTGAATTTAAAAAAAAAATTCAGTTAAGAGAGAAAAAATTCCCTGACATTTCCAAGGTTTTCTAGGTATACAAAAATTCCCTGACAAGTCCAGGTAAGTAGACAACCTGTATTAAACATTAATTGATTTTATCTTAAAATATTTGTGATATTATAGATTGCCATAATGAGTCCGTAAATCCCATATCCAACGATGATTTCAAATATTTAAATAGCCAATATTTGATAAGTGTCTTTAAAAATTGTGAGAAAAATAACATTAATTTATAAATTAATACAAATGCAATTTTTTCACACTTGTGTTTTTATTATTTTAATGTATGGCAGTATGTTAGACTCACTATGAATCAAAAAGATTTTCTCTTAACATTTTCAACTTCCTTAACTGATCCTTCCATGATATAAATTCAAAATATCTCTTCATAAGCTTTAAACAAGTTATGAGCTAACGGATATTCAAAAAGGGGAAAGGGACTTTGTTGGACATAAAGTGTAAAATTGTCAGTATATTAATATATTTATAATGAAAAATAAATATAGCCCGAAGACGTTAAGTTTCACCCTACATTCTAAAGGATTACTCTCAATTTGAATTTCCTTCTAACATTCCATGCATAAATGTAACACATTCTCTCTTTAAGGCCATTAGGAAAATGCATTGATATATTCCATCAATCTGGAAGCGACGGTATCAAGACGATCCGAATTCGCCCATCCACTTTTCATATTTTTCTAAATCTTCTTGCGAAACGCTTTTATTGCATCGCTCCACCGCTTCGTCGAAATCCTCTGCAGAAACTGGTAAATCGAGTTCCTCTTTTGGTAACTGTCTTATCTGGTCGGGTTTCAAACCCGCAATTTTTTTCCGCATCGACATCATGGATGCATCTCTGATAACCAATGAAATTTGAATATTAAATTTAAAACTAAAAGTAATTTAAACAGAAATTATCTAGAACTATAGAAACATTAAAGAGATGCACAAACCTGCAAACATTTGTAATATCAGCGCCTGAATAACCAGAAAGTTTACTCGCAATTTCTTTAAGATTCACTGAATCGTCTACTTTTACTTCTCGAAGATTTATTTTCAGTAGAGCTTCTCTTCCTTCATCTAGATAAGAAAAATTGATTAAAACATCTAAAGTTACTGATTGTTGTTTATGGAGTGTCCATTAATTACGCAAGAATTTTTTCTTTGGGGGAGGGGCTTTTACAAATCCCTACTTGGGGAGGTGGGGAGTTCAAATCATTGCTTACGCAAACTTCCTCTTTCTAATCACTTTTTAAAAATATACTAATTAGGTATTTTCACTTCAACCACCAGCTAACTTCCCTTCGTTGAGTGCTGAGGGGAAAACAATGGACCAAATGCATGGGACAAAACTTTATTTATGTTATATCTTCGTAATAAATGATAATTATTGTCATTTTATCATTTTATTGGATAGAAATTAAAAAATAGAAACTATTTTTCTTATATATTTATATCAAAAAAATTAGTTTTTATGAAGATATTAACAAAATAGGGCAAAAATGGATCAAATCCCATGCATTTGAACCATTGTTTTCCCCTCAGCAGGTAACGAAGTGAAGTTAGCTGACTATGAAGTGAAAATGCCTAATAATTAATATCTGTTTTACTGTTCAAAATAACTTATATATTATTATACACAATATATCATTATTTGTTTTATTTCTTTTTTTATATAATATTTCATACTACATACGTCCAATAAATATACATCTTTTACACTTTAGTACACCTTTCATGAAATCTCGTGGAATACCTGGAAATCTTTGCAAACCTTTGAAATTCTGTGAATTCGCTTGAAAATTTTACAAATTCCTCCACATTTTTGAAATATGTGAAAATTTTTTGAAATCCTTTGAATTTGATGCATTTCTTACATTATTATTTTTATCATTAAGCCATTTCCCTTTCAGGGTAGGCTTCGGGTATAAACTTGCTCGGTGAGGAAAGAAGCAATGTGAGGTAGAGGGTATAGATTTCTTAGATTGATCTAGGATTCTCGTCTTATTTATTTAAATGACACGTTTGTTCCGTAACACTGTTTCGACCCAGGTTGCTAATTAATCTCTCTAGCAATCACCCCAAGTGAAGAGCCTCACAAAATTGTTATTGTTATGTGTGGTTCCCCACTTGGGCCCCTTAGTACCCAAGGTCTTTATTTCAGGCGTCATTCATTCTATTGTCACTCTGTTAACCAACTATTTGTCGCCATACTTTTCTGTCCTGGCATACTACTCTAGCTTCCTTCACGTCCAATCATTTTTTCCATGCGAGCTCTGATGTTTCTATGGCTTCTTATGTCTCTTCGGATTAATGTCTCATTTACAGATTCTAAACATTCTTTCGGCGGTCAACCTCTGCGCGTTCTGCCATTTGCGTTACCTTTATACACTTGTTTGGTCAGTCGTTCATCTTCCACTCTTTCAAGATGACCGAATCATATTAACTGATTTCTTTCCCATACGTCAACTAGCATCTCTCCTGTACCACATTCTTTGAGGATTATGTCGTTTCGGACTTTGTCCATCAGTGTTTTCCCGCATATTGTGCGCAGAGGTTTCATGCTAATCGCGTTGATTCTACTCTTGTCCTTTTCATGACAGGTCCATATCTGGCTACCGTATAGTACAGTCGGTACAAATATAGAATTATGTATGGCCATTTTAGCTTTTTTTTATATGTTTTTATTTCTGAGAATGGACCCTGCTCTACCGATAACCTTCTTACCCTCATTTATCCTATCTAATTCCCCATCTATTTTTCGGTCGCTAGTGAATAGGCTACCCAGATATACGTACTTGTCAACTTGTTGTAATTTCTCGACATTTAGGACAATGTTGCAATGTTGTTTTCTCACTTTTTCCATCAAACACCAAGATTTTTGTTTCATTTACGTTGATTTTGAGGCCCATGTTCTTCATGCTTGTATTAAGTTTATTAAACATTATTTTAAAATCTCTTAGATTCCCTTAAAACTCTTTAGAAACTGAATATTTTTTTTTTAAGTTTTTAAAATTTAATTTAAATCTTTAAAATCCGAGTGCATCTTTCAGACATTTTTTTAAAAGCCATTAAAATTCCTTGCAATGTCTTAAAATCTTTTATTATAAATGGAAATCCTTTGAAATTTCGTTAAATCTTTTAAAATCTTACGAAATTGTTTGAAATTGCGTGAAATCAACGAAACCCCTTTATATCTTTCGAAATCCGTTAAAATCCTGTTAAATCTGTGCAAATATTTTGGAAATCCCCTGACATCCTTCAAAATTTGCAAAAACACTTCGGTATCACACGAAATCCTTTGAAATCCCGTGACTTACGTTAAAATATCTTAAAATCCCTTGAACCCGTTAAAAAACTGTGAAAATCCTTTAAATCCCGTATGATCCTTGAAAATCTGTGGAAATTCCTTAAGATCTCTGAAGAACCGTTAAAATCCGTAAAATATTTCGAATCTTTCCGAATCTCTTGAAATTCCACAGAATATACCAATCTCCATTAAATATTTTTGAAAGCCATTAAAATTCCTCGAAATATTATAAAATCCTTTGAAATTCCGCTAAATCTTTTGAAATCTTACGAAATCCTTTGAAATCGTCAAAATCAATTTATGTCTCTTAAAATCTTCGAAATCTCATTAAAATCCCGTGAT
Source organism: Andricus quercusramuli (assembly GCA_932178445.1). Lineage (NCBI taxonomy): Eukaryota > Metazoa > Arthropoda > Insecta > Hymenoptera > Cynipidae > Andricus > Andricus quercusramuli. The sequence continues at coordinate 374,775 of CAKNXH010001716.1, forward strand.
ATCCTTCAAATTGATGAAAACACTTCTGTGCCACGCGAAATCTTTTGAATTCCTTTGAAATCTCTTAAAATGCCTTAAATCCATATAAAAACTGTGGAAATCCTTGAAATCGCTTGAAATCTTTAAAATCACATGAAAATCCCTTACAAATATTTAAAATCAGTGGAAATCCCTTAAAATATCTAAAAATCAGTTAAAATCCTTGACTCCTAAAACCCCTCAGAATATACTAAAGTCCATTACATTTTTTTAAAAGCCACAAGAACTTTTCGAAATTTCTTAAAATCCGTTATAATATATGGAAATTCTTTGAAATTGCAAAACTTTTGAAATCTCTTTAAATTCACTTAAGTCTTTGAAATGTCATTAAAATTCCCTGATATCCTTCAAAATTCATAAAAATACTTCTGTACTACGTAAAACCCTTTAAAATTCTTTGCAATCCCGTGACTTACTTTTAAAACTCTTAAAATCCCTTAAACCTCTATTAAAACTATGAGAAATCCTTGGAATCGGTTAAAATACTTCAAATTCCGCGAAATATTTTGAAATATTACGAGATCCCTTAAAATCCTTAAAAAATTGATTTAATACTTTAATACTTATTAATACTTAATACTTTATTTAGTTAGAAATCACGTAGCAGATTGAAATCTTTGAAGGCCGTGGGAATCTTTCCGAATGTCTTGAAATCCCAAATGATACATTAAAATTCATAAAAATTTCTGATGATACATTCATATTCCCTTAAAATCTCTCAAAATCAGTGAAAATTCTTGAAATTACGTGATACATTTCGAAATCTGACGAGATCCCTTGAAATTCCTTCAAAATACACTGAAATCTTTAAAATCTATTGGAACGTATCCGAATCTATAGAAATCCCTTCAAATCTGTTGAAATATTTGCATATCACTGTAAATCTTTCAAGTCTTTTGAAATTTCGTTTACGGTGAAAATAATTGATATTTTTTGTATACATTGAGTAAATGTTATAAAATCTTACGTAAGAAGGGAGGGGGAGTATGAAATTTAAAAAATCATCCTAACGTAATTAATGGACTTCCCTTACATAAAAAAACGCTTTAATAACTTACCATTGGGTAATGGAATGTATATTCTTTTTTCTAAACGCCTCCTCAGTGCCTCATCTATATCCCAAGGAAAATTCGTCGCAGCAAGAACCATAACAACTTTACTCGGGTCGTCACTGAAAATGCAACATTTTTTTTATAGAAATTATCTTCCCATGGGATTTTTAATTAATTTCAAATGCACTTTCTGTACCTATTCGAACTGATTCCGTCCATTTGGACGAGAAGTTCGGATTTGACTCTCCTTGAAGCCTCGTGTTCAGATTCAGAACCTCTTCTAGAACACAGCGAGTCGATTTCATCAATGAAAATTGTACTGGGTGCATAAAATCTAGCCATTTCAAACAGAAGTCGAACTAGTTTTTCAGACTCGCCCCTATATTTAGAAGTTAAAGTGGAAGACGAAACGTTAAAGAAAGTGGTTCCGCACTCGGTTGCTACGGCTTTTGCGAGCATTGTTTTTCCAGTACCAGGTGGCCCAACCATTAAAACACCTTTCCAGGGCCTTCTTATTCCCTGAGAAAAGATAGAAGAATAATCTAAATTAACATTTTTATTTAGGTTGATGGAAGCTTTTTTCATTTTCAATTTGTTTCTGAATTGGAAGAGCCCATTTTCTTCTTTTTAATATTTTGATTGAGTTGGGAGGGAGAAATTTTTGGTTAGAAATTATTTTTCTGGATCGGAATTTACCTACTCGCTACAATGGAGAAAGAAAATGTGGTTTTAATACTTTATTTCGAAAAAATTTAAAGAAAAATGAGTAATCCTGCCTAAACAAAAGTGGTGTAACTATATGTCTAAAAAATCTCGCAATCATTGTTGTTGAAAACCTGATTGGCTTTTCATTACTTATTTTTTTAATATCTTAAATTTGAAAATTGAAGCTACAACTAATCCCTTAAAGTTGGTGCTTTTCGTCGGAAATTATTGGTATTTTTAACAACAAATTATTTTAAAGAATATTCATAATTTCTTAACAATTTAAGGTCACGTTATTGTTTTACATAGAAAATTAGTATTAAAAAAAAAACATTATAACTTGAACAAGATTTAGAATCTTTAAAAAATTTTGTATTATTTTGGTGTTTTTCTTCGGAAATGGGGATTTTTAATTTGAACAAAATTGTTTTTCAAACATTTTGAAGAGTCTTCACATATTTTAACAATTTTAAGTTGGGTTGTGGTTTTACACCGGCAGTCAGCATTTTTAGCATTTTTGGTAAAAACTCATTAGATTTCAAAGAATATTTACAATTTTGTAACAACTGTAGGTTATGTTGGTGACTTTCTCAGTAAATATCGATATAGATTTCAAATAAGACTTACAATTTTGAATAGTTTTCTGTCATATTATGTTAGTGTTTATCGTCGAAAATTGCTATTTTTAATTTAAAAAATTGTAAGACTTTTCAGATTATCATTCAGTCATTGAATTAAAAATTATGTTCAATTTTTTCTTTCGTTGGTATTTTATACTGGAAATTGGTACGTTTAATAAAAATTCATTGAATTTCAAAAATAAATTTTTTTTTGAACAATTTGAGATGAACGAAGATTTAAAATCTTGAAACAATTTTTTGTGATGTGTTAGTATTTTTAGTACAAATTTGCTATTGTTAATATTAACAATATTTTAACAAGAGTTTTTCACCGGAAATTGGTTATTTTAAAGAAAAATCATTTGATTTCAAAAATTAAACTTACAATTTTGAACAACTTTATATAATTATTTTAATTTTTTTCGTCGAACTGGTTTTTCTAACGTTAATGCAATGGTTTGATTTTCTATACAAAAAATCAAATTTCACCAATTATAAAAAACATTGTCCTTGCTTTTTTTCTATTATTTTAGATAGTGGATACTATGAAATAAAAAAAATTATGTATTAATATTAAGTATTCATTTCAATTTTAAAATTGCGTGAAAAATAAAATCGCGCGCGGATGTTTGTTTTCTAGTACATATTTTCAATATTAAAAGCATGGTGATTTATTTTTATGTTTCAAGTAAAACTTGAAAATCAAATAAATTGGTTTTTTGCAACGACCCTATTACTTTTGGAAATCTAGTGTACAAGCCTTCGTGAAATCATTGAAATCTTTCTGAATTCTGCGAAATCTTCTGAAATCATTGTGAAATCTTTTGAAATTTTTTGAAATATTGAAATCTGGCGTACACTCAAAATTCGAGTGGTCAACTGCTCACATAAAGGTACAGTGAAAAATCTTAAATTATTTTGATAAAATTTACATGCCTTGAAAAAGTCAGGCATCCACATTGGAAGGACAACAGCTTCTTCGAGTAGTCTCTTGGCTTCATGAAGATCAGCGATATCATCCCAGCGAATATTTGGATTTTTTTGTACAATATCTCTCTCTAGAATGGAATAAAAGCATTACGTACTTCACTTCTTTCCGAATATTTATATGGCGTAGGTAATTAGGAAAATTAAGGTTTTGACATAAAACCCGAGAGAATTAGATAATACATAAGTTTAGGAAAATCTTCCATTCAGGAATTTTCAGCATTTTCTCTAAATCCCTGGTTTATCTCTCTAAATGCCTAGAGCGAATTAGATGTTCAGAAAAATCTAAAATTAAAAGATAGAAATAGTTTTATTTTATTTTATAATTCAATTAGAGTTTGAAATTAAAATAGATTGAACCAGTATGTTTAATTTTAAAGATTTGTTATGAAACGATTTGCAATCATTAGACAATCAATAAAATTTGTTGAATATAAAATTTTTATTAAATCTTTTCAATTAATTTTATGAGCAACAATCTTTTCATCTTGAAAGTATAATTTGTTCCGAGACCTGCCCTTTTGTTTCTGTATGGGAGGATTCTTTTAAATTGACAAAGCCTTTTTTGCAAGCAATATTAAATATGAAGTTAGAATCCTTGAAGTGGAATTCATTTAGTGTTTAAAATTAACATACATTAAAGTAAATTGCATATTATTTATCATAACTCTGATCCATTAAAAACCACACAAAAAGCTTATCTGCGATTTTCAAGGTCCTATATCCAAACGTTTTTTAATTGAGAATACAATTTTGACAGCTTTTATTGAACCTGAAGTTTTTTGTCAATTAAATATATGAATTCTTTCTTGCAACACGAAACACTTTTGTGGTTCAGTATACTTTCAAAAAGACAAGATTGTTGCTTATAAAATTAATTGAAATATTTAATACAAATGGTTCATTCGACAAATTGTATTCATTGTCTAACGATTGCAAATGGCTCCGTAGTAACAAATATTTTAAATTTTACTATTAATTTTAAACTCTAAATGTAATATAAAACAAAATAAAGATATTATTAATACTTAAAACGCTCTCTAAAAATTTAGGGAATATCTGAAAGTATGCTAAATTCATGAATAAACCAGGAATTTAGAGAAAATTTAACACCCGAATGGAAGATTTTCTAAACTCCCGTGTTTAGCTAATTCTGTAGGCTTTTAAACAAAACCCTCATTTTCCTTATTACCTAGGACATATATAAATTTCTAAACGATGATGTAAATTAAGCAATTTACCAAGTACATCCACAAGATCCTTATCATTTCCAACTGGCTCGAACTTTCGGTCTTCAGCTTCTACATCTGTTTTCTCTGACTCCGATTTGTCCTGAAAAAAAAAGGTAAACGTGTAATCTAAACTTCAAATAAAAATAAAAAGATGTCTGTTAATTATATGAAATTATAATTCACTTGCTTCTACACGTTTTTTGGAATAAAGGCCCACCTTGTTTGCGTCGTCTTTTTTGTTTGTTTTTTTATCATCTTTTTTACCAGCACTTTTAGTATCCGACTTTTTGCCAGCAGGACCTGTCGGTTTTCGAAGACCTGTACGACTTTGCTGCATCTTTTGCTGAATTCTCTGAGGTCTTGGGTTTCTGAAATTAAAAAAGAATTTGAAGTAAAGAACTAATCACTCTACCAGAGATCACAGCGCTTCAGTAGTTTAATTTTAGGTAAAGAAGAGGATTTTTTTCCCGCAAAAATGGAATTAAAAGGGAATATAATTTATTATTAAGAACTGTTTATAATATGGATATCTCATGAATATTGAAGGAAAGTGACCTCTAACAGTTGCGTCTTTTCTTTAGCAAGTTTTTTGTGATTTTTGTGTTTTAATTTTTCTTTTTGCCGACTTTAAAGAATCTGCTGAACACTTCAGTACTTTCTACTGATAAAATACATCAGAAAAAAATGCAACCTACTTTTTCTGTTTGCTACGTTTAAATTTGTTTCTGATGTAATTTTATCCGTTGAAAGTTCTCAGATTTTCAAAAAATCTGTTAATGTCAGTTAAAAAAAATATAGTGTAACGAAACAGAAGATAAAAAAATTATTATTTACGAAAATAATAAAATTATGAAGATAACAATTTTTTTTTAAATACGCAGTTTGCGAACATTTAAAAGCAAGCCATATAAAAATCAGCTCCAAATGAATTATATTTTATTAGAGGGTCCTAATATAAGCTACTTTTTTGCATATTATGGATTTCCAACACTTCGTTTCTACATTACATATTTTAAAAGTACATATTAAAATTAATCAAAACTCTTATTTATTTATCTATCACAGGCTTCACAGTCTTTCCCCTATTCGACTCTTTTTTTGTTCTTCCACTTAAATGCGAACTAAATGAATATAACCCAATAAGAAAATCCAACTATTTTCGAATAAAAAGACTACTATTATATTTTGGTTAAGAATTGTATTATTCTTTTTTGTTAAAAAGTTTGATTATTTGGTTGAAAACTTAATTATTTTATTGAAAATTCTACAATTTTGTTAAAACGGCACCCTTTTTTGTTAAAAGTTAAACTCTTTCGGAGGAAATGTATTTTCATTCTTGACTCAAAAATTTGTTGTTGAAAATTGAATACTTTTTGTTGAAAAATCCAATTTTCGGGTAGAAAGTTCAACTGTTTGTAGAAAATTCGTGTTTTTACTTGAAAGTTTGACAATTGGATTGAATTTTTTTTTTCGTGAGTGAGAAACGTTTTCTGGTTGAAAATCAATTACTTTGTTCAAAATTATAAAATTTCGTTAAAAAAGCATCCTTTTTGGTTAAAAGTTCAACTTCTTTCGTAAAAAAAATTGAATTTAGGAATAGAAATTTCGCCTTTTTGTATTAAAAAGTCAACAATTTGATTAATTTTTTCTCCATTCTTGACTGAAAATTTTACTGTTAAGAATTGAACTTTTTTGTTGAAAATTCTTAATTTTGGGTTGAAGATTCATCTCACTTGTATAAATTTTGTCTTTTTGTATTGAAAGTTCGAAGATTTTCTGGAAATTTTTTTCATTCTTCACTGCAAAATTTGATTTGGTTAAAACTTGAATAATTTGTGTTGGAAATTCATATTTTCGGGGTGAAAGTTGAACTGTTTTATAGAAAATTCGTTTCTTGACTTGAAAATTCAACATTTGGGTTGAAATTTTTTATCTTTCTCCATTCGAAATTTTTTACGGTTAAAAAATCAAAATTTTGTTAAAAATTCGTATTTTTTTGGATGAATTCCAAGTTGAAAGTTCAAATATTTTCGTATCAAATTCATATTTTAGGGTTGAAATATTCAACTGTTTTGTGAAAAACTCGTCCTTTGGCTTCAAAATTCGACAACTGAGTTTGAATTTTGTATCTTTCTGGATTGAAAAATCAATTATTTTGTTCAAAATTGTTCTGGTTTGGTTTAAAGTTTAAACTTTTTGATTCAAAAGTCTACTATTATATTTTACGATCGAAATTTTACAAATCTTTTTCGGTAAACATTTTAATCTTTGGTTGAAAGTTTAATTATTTTGTTGAAAATTCTACAATTATGTTAAAAAGGCATCCTTTTTGGTAGAATATTCGACAATTTCCGTAGAAAATTCAACTGTTTGGTTGAAAATGTATTTTTTTTTTTGTAAATTTATAATTTCGGTTCAAAAATTAAACTGTCTTGTAGAAAATTCTGCTCTTTGTATTAAAAATTCAACAATATAGTGGATTTCTTTCTTTATTGACTGTAGACACTTTTTTTCTCATACTTGACTGAAAATTTCTTTTTGGTTAAAAATTGAACTTTTTTGTTGATGATTCTTAATCCCAATATTTTTAGAGCATTTTTGCATGTTTATTCTATAAAGATATTTTTGACTTGCAACTACAGAACTGATTTATCGTTTGGGTTTCAGTACCGCAATTGAATTGTAATAAAAAATAAATTGTTTAGAAAATATTAAAATAAGCATCATGAAAAAGAATATCTTTCAAAATTTTCTAATGTCTGGAATTTATATTTTTGATTCTTAAAAAATGGATTGGAACCTTGTAAAAAAATAGGGAAAATTGGGTAAAAACTGTTAATTTTAAGTGTTTCTAGGGATTTTTTCAAATTTAAGGGGTGAAAGGGGGATTGGGGAAAAAAGAATAGATCTGAGATACCTGCTCTGTTAATTATTTACACACTGATTGAGAGAATATTACTTTTGTTCTGTAGGTGTTAATGGTGGCCAAACGTCAGGATCTCGAGGAGGAGCCGGTTGACCCCATGCACTGGAAGTTCCACAAGACCACAATGCAGGGTCACGAGTTGGTTCCTCGTACGATAAACAAGATGTGCCTGTAATTTAAATAAAATTATGGTAATTCGAAAGTAGTGATGTAGTCCTAAAAGAAAAAGTGCCCTAGTGGTACTTTCCATA
>CAKNXH010001717.1:0-26807 GCA_932178445.1 Andricus quercusramuli
TATTGAAATTCCGTGACAAATTTCATTGTTATAAACAAATTATATGAACAAATGCAGCCTTCAAACTATATTTTAGTGTTTTCAGTACTTTTTTTCTGACATTTTTAACTATTTTTCTATTTTTCACTTAAAGTGACTCAATAAGTAATTATATTTAACAAAAAATAATTTATTAAACAAATTATTATTATTTATAACTATCTTCTCCTAGATTAATGCTAGATAGTTGCAGTTTTTTCTGAATTTTTCTACATTTCAGAAGCAACCGCAACTATATTGCATCAATAAAGAAAAAGATAGTTATAAACAATAATGATTTGTCTAAATAAACATTTTCCATAGATTGAATTAATTATTAATCTACCCTATGTGAAAAGTAGACAAATAGTTGAAAATTTCAGAAAAAAACCACAAGTTTCCATAGTCTTATTCAAATTTAATATTATTAGCAATAATAATAAATTGTTTAAACAAATGTCCAGTTTTGCGAGGTTTTGCAGCTAATTATGATTTTTTGTGTTTTTCTAACTGCAAGTTGTTTCAAATACATAAAATACTAATTGACGCAGCTATGTAGATATACACATGAATTGTTTAAACAATTTATTATCGTTTTTGCAATTTTCTTAGAAAAGAGATAGAAAGTAGCGATTTTTTTGAAAATTTTTCCACTTCTGATGCAAGAACATAAAAGATTGCTTGGTTCGAGACGAATCGATTGACCTACAATATTAATACATTTTATTAAAGAGTAGGGAAGTTATGATAATTTATATATTTTTAAAATCGATTTTCATAGTAAAACTTTTTTCCTTAACAAAATTCAAAGGTGATGAAACAATAAAAGAAATTCCTTGTTTTTATATGAATCGATTGACCTATAATATTAATACATGTTAGCAAAGAGTAAGGAAGTTATGGTCATTTATATTATATTAAAAAATTATTTTTTAGTGAAAATTTTCTCATTCTCATAATTCAAAGTTGATGCAAGAATATAAAAGATTGCTTGGTTCCAGGCGAATCGATTGACCTACAATATTAATACAGTGTATTGAATAGTAGGGAAGTTATGATAATTTATATATTTCTAAAATCGATTTTCAAAGGTAACAGTTTTCTCATTTTCATAATTCAAAGTTGATGCGAGAATACAGAACTTGTGTTGATTCAAGACGAATCGATTGACCTATAACATTGATCAATTCTATTGAAGAGTGAGGAAGCTATGGTAATGCATAATATTTGAAAAATCGGCTTTTATAGTAAAACTTTTTTTATTAACTTAATTCAAAGTTCACACACGGATATAAAAGATTTTTTGGTTCGAGACGAATCGATTGACCTATAATATCAATAATTTGTATTGAAGAGTAAGGAAGTTATGGTAATTTACATATTTTTGAAATTGATTTTTCTAGTACAAATTTTCTAATTCTCATGATTTAAAGTTGATGCAGAAAAAGAGAAGATGTGTTAATTTGAGACGAATCAATTGACCTATAATATTGATACACTTTATTGAAGAATAAGAAAGCTGTGGCCATGCATAATATTTGAAAATACGGTTTTTTATAGTAAACTTTTTTCTTTAAGATAATTCAAAGTTAATGAAACAATAAAAAAAATTTCTTTTATCCAGACGGATCGATTGACCTAAAATATTAATACATTTTTTTTAAATGTAGGGAAGTTTTGGTAATTTATATATTTCAAAACTCGATTTCTAATAGTAACAATTTACTCCTCATAATTTAAAGTCGATGCGTGAATGGAAAACTTGTGTTGATTCCAGACGAATCGATTGACTTATAATATTGATAAAGTCTATTGAAGAGTAAGGAAGCTATGGTAATGCATAATATTTAAAAATACGGTTTATTATGGTGAAACTTTCTAAATTAACATAATTCAAAGTTGATGCAAGAATATAAAAGATTTTTCGGTTCGAGACAAATCGCTTGACCTACAATATCAATACATTTTATTAAAAAGTATGAAAGTTATGGTAATTTACATATTTTGATAATTAGTTTTTCATAGTAAAACTTTTGTCATTAACATAATTCAAAGTTGATGTAAGAACAGAGAAGATGTGATGATTCGAGACGAATCGATTGACCTATAATATTCATTCATTCTATTGAAGACTGAGGAAGCTATGGTAATGCGTAATATTTGAAAAATCGTTTTTTTATAGTAAAATTTTTTTCATTAACATAATTCAAAGTTGATACACGAATATAAAAGGTTTTTCGGTTCGAGACAAATCGATTGACCTACAATATCAATACATTTTATTAAACAGTAGGGAAGTTATGGTAATTCACATATTTTTGAAATTGCTTTTTATAGTAAAAATTTTCCAGTTCTCATGATTTAAAGTTGATGCAGAAAAAATATATTTTTTGATTAGATTCGAATAAATTGACCTATAATATTGATACATTTGATTGGAGAATAAGAAAGCTATGGCAATGCATAATATTTGAAAATACGGTCTTTTATTTGGAAACTTTTTTCTTTAAGATAATTCAAAGTAAATGAAACAATTAAAATAATTTCTTAGTTCGAGACGAATCGATTGACCTAAAATATTAATAATAATAATAATACTTTTTTGCTATTATATTTTCAAGCATACAGGGAGGCGAGATAATTATGAGCAAGAAAAGATCCAGTGGAAAAGTTGTTCATAAAGGTATAAATTTGATTTATATAGTAAAAAAAATATTAAAAATTAAAAATTTTGTTTCGTACATCTGATATGAATTTAATGATCTTCAATCACGAGAAAAAGAATTTCAACTCGGTCAATAATAATTTGAATCACCCAAATTTCTTGTTTTCCTTGTACACAGGTAAAATGACTTCAATTAAAGTGATAATGTTACAACATGCTCTACTCTATAATTCGTAATTATTTGGCGGCGGAAACCTACTGGAGTTTCATTCATTTCTTCTCGGGTCAATGGAGTAACAGTGCCGTTTGCCATGTTCATTTTTGCCCGTCTTTTAAAGCCATGTTTGTATATATACATTCCAGCAAGAAGATTATATGTCTCCAATATTGCAAAGACTTCACCATTGGATGTTGATAATACAATTTGTTCCTGGGTCGTCATAGGCTCGTATTTATTCTTTCCTATTTGTAGTTCAAGTCGCTTATCAGCAGGTATAGCAAATCTTCGAAGTTCGAATATCCGGCGGGGATTCGCAAGGGAAGTAAGCCGTATAAATGTAAGTTGTTCAATTCCACATCCATTTCCATCAGGAGCAGGAAGCCTTGTAGGAGGGTCTATGGACCTAGCAGGAGGATGCGTTGAAGAAGAACGCCTGGGAGGAGACCTAGACCTCTCACGAACAGTTTGCTCGGTAGGAGGAAGCAATCTTTTGAGAGAATGATTTATTTTGGGAGAAGAAGAGGAAGGTCCGCCAGGAGTAACATCAGGACTAGGGTCGCGATTAGGAAAAAATTCAAACGGTGTACTCAACTCTGGAACAAGAAAGAGAGGATTGGCATTTTCATCACGTAATTACAGCAAAAAATGAAACTTTCCGCCTCAGAGAGGCGACACGTTCTCGGTTCACAACTCGATCCGACTTTTCGGTAATTTATGACAAGTAACTAGAAATTACTGTCAAAGTTGCAGGATATTTTTTAGCTGTTCACTCGACCAGATTTATGTCTTCGGGGTTTTGGGCCTGTTTCGATTTTTGAGTTTTCAGGTTCGATTGCAAACCTGGAACGCGGCCCGGTCGGAATCCAGCCCATAAAATCCTGACCCGACTCATCTGGTTCGAGAGTTTAGAAGCTTTGCACTCTCCAGCAACAAGCCCAAATTCTTTTTATCCAAGTCCCGCTGAGGCAAGTGTCAGACAAAGGGTCAAGAAACCGAGGACCCGCAATACCACTGTTGCGTCCTCGACTCCGAAGAGGCGAAATGTAAGGGCAATAACAACTACGCCCGAAAGCAGCAAGGAGAAGATGTCGAAGAGGAAAGCTCGACCCGAAGCGGTCTTGATAAGACCGGCAGAGAGTTCGAGATACCCCGAGGTCCTCAAAGACCTAAAAAAGAAAGTGAAGCCGGACACCCTTGGTGTGAAAATCGAAGGGTGTCAGACAATCCCGACATAGGGAAATTTTGGAAGAGGTTGGGCCGGCAGCGGATGGTAAATCCAAGCTGTCGGCGGCCATAAGGGAACCGTTCTGTGTCGGGGGAAATGTGTGCGAGCTCGTTCCCCGCATCGAAGTCGAGGTCTTGGACCTCGATACGACGACGGAGGCAGAGGAAGTGGAATCTGCTGTCCGAAACCACTTCGGTGCAGCAGCGGGCGAGGATATAAAGGTGAGTATGACTAAGAACGCCTTCAGAGGCAATCTGAAGGCCTTTGTCGAAATGAAAGAAGAACTGGCGGCAAGGCTACTCCGCACGGGACACCTTAAGGTGGGATGGGTGTCCTGTCGCGTGCGGAAGAAGATGGAGGTGCTGCGATGCTACCACTGCCTAGGCTATGGTCATACGGCGGCGGCCTGCAATGGCTATGACAGAAGAACGGCCTGTTGGAGGTGCGGCAACGAGGGGCAAGACAAGGTAACGTGCGAAAGTACGCGAAAGTGCTTCCTCTGCGCTGAAGCAGAAGGGAAGCCCCGGACTGATCATCAGCCGGGGACGATGAGATGCAGGACGTACAGAGAGGCCGTATCGATGAAGAATCCTCAAGGACGCACTGCCTAACCGAAAATACTCAACCAGGATAACGCAGGCCGACGAGCGCGTTGTGTGGTACCACCACACTGCTGAGGACGATGCGTGCATCCTGGTTGGATGACGGTTTGAAGAATGCCAAGCTGGCAGTAAAAAGTGGAAGCCGAAGCACGGCTTAGTGGCCTTACCCCCATGTCCTTGAAGTAATGCGAAAGAGGTTCCGAGGACATGGGTTGGCAGAAAGAGGAGGTGAGTTTAGTGGGTATTACCGTTTTTAGGTCGAGTCGCACACTCAGTGCGTAAATTCATTCTCACCTCCTCTCAAAAAAAAAAGAAAAATACATCTATACAGCCACAAAACATCTCCTTTTTCGTGCTGACACCAAAAATTTGCTCTACTCTTTGGACAACAAAACAAATAACCTCTTAGACAAAACTATCATTCTTCCACCAAACATATTTCATCCCACCAGACTCTGCTGATCGACTCTAAGCAGCGTTGATGAATCGTTTATCACTTTTCAATAACCTTTCAAAATCACAAGGTCCGAATGCGAAGCAATTATCAAGAATGTTCATTCGCCTCAAAAAATTAACGTACAGAAAAGGAGTCATCGTTATTTGAATAATTTTCAATGAAAAAGAAATTTATTGCAATTGAAGAAGGAATTTAAATTATAGATATTATTATATTTACCAATATCAGTAGGGAAAATCGCTAAGATAAAACACAGAATGCCACTCAGGGTTCTCATTTTTTTTTAAATGAAGGAATCCACTTGCGAAAAATTTCGATAAGATTCTAGCTAATGCATATTGATGAAAATGTTTCAGTTTATATAACTCTAGTCGCTATCTCATTCCTCCATCTAGATATCCGAATAAAGCGTTCGGAATTTTATGAACCCCCGAAAGAGATATATGACATCATTATGTACAATTTACATGGACAAAATGATGGATTGCGGAATAAAGAAAATTAATATTTGTTTATCAACATGATAGCATTTTATCTTTCATTTTTCATATACAATCATTAGTCTTTTCCTATCGATCATTTCACTCCAAATTCTCTGTTTATTTCCAAATTTTTGTATTGCTTTTCACATTTTTCTACCTTTGTACTATCCCACCTTTACTTTTTGGGCCAATTTATAGTTTTTTCACTTCTGTACTCTGTTCCCTGTCTCTTCTGTATCCGTTTCTGAGCCAAATATAAGAAGGAAGTGATCCGATTTGTTATCCTGTGAGTGTTTTGGAATCCTTCGTGAATGCTTTGAATTTTTTTGAATCAATTTAAATTAATTAAATTTATTTATATTTATGCTTTCGAATGTCTACATCCAACAACCTCGTTTTCCATTTCGCTGCACCAAATATTCAGACGAATGCGAGCGCTTCAAATAAAAATCTGGCTGCAGAAATTAGGAGATTTTAGGAATTGAAAAAGCCACAGGATTAAGTACGCCAGACATTGGTAGGAGGCTGATTATGAGGATTGGCATAATTGGGGATTTGGAAAGGGATTTAATCTAAAGGGTCTAATGTTTGACGTTCTCCTGTGGAAGGGGGAATTTAGATATTTAAAATATTCTAAGCTGAATTTACTAAATAAGAAACAAATATCATTCAGTAAAGCTAAACATAGATCCCCGGTTAAAGTGATAATGTGACAACATTCTCTACTTTGTAAAACAACAGGATTGGGCGGCGGTCACCTAACGGAGTTGCAGCGATTTCTTCTCGGGTCAATTGGGTAACCGTACCGCTTTGCATGTTTATCTTCGCCCGTTTTATTTTGCTACTATAATATTTATATATTCCAGAAAAAGTATAGTTATAAGTCTCTAGGATTGCAAAGACGTCACCACCAGATGTTGATAACACAATTTGTTCTTCAGCTGGCATAGGCCCATACGCATGCCGTCCTGTTAGCATTTTGATTCCTTGATTGACCGGAAAAGTGTATCTTCGAAATTCAAATGTCCAGCGCGGATTCGCTAAGGAAGTGATCCGAAGAAATGCAAGTTGTTCAATTCTACATCGCGTTCCGTCAGAAATAGTTAACCCGGTTGGATGAACCAGGGACGTGTCAGGAGTATGAATCCTTGAAGAAGGAAGCCTGGTAGAAGGAGACCTGGACCTATCACGAGCAGGAGGTTCGGCCAAAGGAAGAAACCTATCAGGAGAATGACTCCCTTCCGAAGAACCAGGAGTAGGACTGCCACGAGAAGCACCAGGAATAAGGCGGTCTTTCGCGAAAAAGTCGAACGGTGTACTTAACTCTGCAACAAGAAAGAGAGGATTATATTTTTTGTTTTAGGCCTAGACGCAGGATGAATGAATTTGTCGCTTCATGAGAAAACTTTGGTGCATCTGTCACTCAAATACAAAATTTCGAGATCTCGAATCAAGAATCTGGAAACTTTTCATTTGAGATTCTCGATCTCCATGAAGTTTTGACTCCACCTGGACATGTTTCAAGAAAATCTTGAATTTTCTCAAAATTGTCTTGAATGCATCACTAGCCGTGATTCAAAAAAGGTGAGAAAGTGAGAGAAGGAAGGAGTTTGGATGTTTCCCTCTTTTTCTTCCCTCTTTTTTTTGTTTTAATGATTCGAATAGAGATTTTTGAAAATGCGTGGCCGAAATTTGATCGCCTGATTCATTTATTTTTTGTTAATTCCCAAGAACTTCTTAGTTACTTTTTAATTCCGAGCGCTAAGTTAAGTATACTGTGTATACTGATTAAGGCGAAATAAATCAAGTGTGCGAATAATTCTAATTCTTCCATTCTGAAATAGTAACGTGTAAACACGTTTTGTTGGTGGAGGAGGCGTGACCTAATTATAAGATTCACGATAATGCTATCTGATTATTTCAATAGAATTAGAAGTGTTACGCAATAACATTGATTTTTTTGTTATTTTCCACGACTCCTTTTTTTTAAATAACATTCTTATCTAATATCTCTAATTCAGTCAGTGATATTTAAATAAATTAGATTCACATAGCAACTCGAATACGTTAAAATTAGGCTTAATAGTAAAAACGAATTATGAGGATCATCCATTCTAACTTCATTAGCGAAGAAATGGAAGTTGGGGAATATTCATTCGGCCCAAAAAATTAAAAGAAAGAAATGAATTATTGTTACTTGAGTAATTATCAATAATAATAAATATGTTGCGATTAAAAAAAGAATTTAAGGTATAGATATTATTATATTTACCAATATTATTAGGGAAAATCGTTAAGATGAAACACAGAATGCCACCCATGGTTCTCATTTTTTTGAAAAGAAGGAATCCACTTGCGAAGAATTTCGATAAGAGTCTAGCTAATGAATAGTGTTGAAAATTTTCCAGTTTATATAACCCTAGTCGATATCTTATTTTTCTGACTAAGTAAAACATAATATGATCGTTTAAAAAATAATTAAACGCTCCTAGAGGAAGGGGGGAGGGGGCATAATTATCAGAAATAATCTTTAGTTATTAAATTTACGTTCATAAGATGTATGACATGATTATGTACGACTGACAGTGAAAAAGTTAATTCCTATGTGATAAAAATATAAGTATTTGTTGATAGACATGATAGCATTTTATCTCACATTTTTCATGTACAATCAAATATTGTCTCGTTGGATATTTCTACTCCAAATCCTCTGTCGATTTCTAAAGTTTTTAAATTTCTTTTCATATTCTTCTAACTTTTTACTATCCCACATTCACAATTTTGTACGTTTAAAATTAAAACGAAATAATTTAGAATATTTAAATGTAAAATCATTGAGCGTAAAACTACCGAGGACATTAGCTAGATGGTGATTCTCGACTCAACCATAATCAAAATTCTTGAGAAAGGTTTGAAATGCATCATTACTATTACTCAAAATTGAAATAACTTTTGATCGAATCCACATTTTCTATCAAAAATTATTTGAATAGCAAATATGGGGACACATATAAGGATAGCGATAGTAATTGTTGGATAAATAAAAGAATTACGAATCAAAGAAAACTGACGCGACGAGAATGGAGCAGTGGGAACTTTTAACCACAACATAATTAAAAACAGAGAGGGAGACGAGGAGAACTTTGCTAGCGACATCTACAGAATTTTCTTAGGATACCAAGGCCACCAAGATACCAATTTTGGAGTAGGAAGAATGAAACTAAATACAGAAAAACCAATGGACCCAGAAGAGAAAACCACAAAATGGAAAGAAACACTAAGAGCACAGTAATTACGAATGAAGGGAAACGCCAGAAGCATTCTTGAAAAAAAAAACAGTTATCGAAAAAGGGGAACAAGGAGAGAAGGAGAAAAGAAACCAGGAAAGGATCGAAAGAGGGCGAAACCACTCGTGGGAACAAACACTCAAAATAAGGGAGATCCAAATAAAAGCACAACAAGGAGAAAAGGAAAGAGAAGCAGCAAGACTAGACTTGGAAGGAAAGGAAAAACAGAGACTAAAAATCCAAATGATGATAAGAGCAAAAGTCCACCACTGACTCACAGACCAGGAAAAGAGACAAATTGAGGAAGAATGGTCAACACTCACTCACGAAGAAAAGGATGTTTTACGTACACACTTTTAGGAATTATAAATATTATTTTTGACTTCTGACAATTACGGAATCTTTGGTCTATATTCACGTTAAGACCGCGTGAAGAAGAATAAACAGAGATTGCGCAATTGACAGAAATGTTGCTTGACTTTACTAAATGTTTAAAGATAATAAAGGGAAATTTACTTATTTCGCCACGTGATCCTAAAAATTATGACTAAGTCATGTGCCAACAGATGGCGCCACCCTCGCAAATTACCGACAATCGGCATCACCATCAGTCGGTATGCAGATTCCTGGCATGCATTAAGCCTCGGCCGACACATCACACGTCACTTCACCGACCTTGAGCCCCAGCCTCGAGATTCCCTCAACTGCCGATTCAGTCAAAGATCCCCCAATTCAGACACCTCTTTCCACACAAACACTCACTCTTCCTTCTCTGACGTCAACACGGAAATCATCTTCCCTCAAACCTGCTCCATCAATTTCGAAACCTTCTCTACCTGAAAAGCGAGTTTTTCAATTAATGGAATCACCTACAGAAAATCCCTGCGGAAGAAAGAAAACCAAACCAGCACACCCCACCACCACCAACACTAAGAAAAACAAAACATCCACTCAGCTACAGATAGCAACATCCACTCTACCATCCATGTAACCATAGACAGCAACATAAACACAACTATCCATACAACCACCACCAACAGCAACGCAACGTACATCAGCCATTCATCAAGGGGCAGCTACATCTTGGCCCCATCAATAAGAGATGGAGGCCAGGAGGATACGAGCCATAGAGATCCTCAAGCTTAACCCAAGAACAACAAAGTACGGGTGGAATCACATCTAAGGTCCAGCAAACAAGCTTTCAGTTTCATTCGTGGACATCTTTGAAAACTTTCAGGAGCCTTGGAGGTAAAAATGTGCTGAATGTATTATCCAGCTCAACAATTATTCTGGCGCCATACTTGGTTTGATCCCTCAGGATCCTCGTCACAGGATATTCAGGTCTAGCAGTCAACTCGGACACCTGCTTTGTCGGCAGGGATCCCTCGATGCGGCCAACGGTGTTGATCTTCTTAAGATCCATACTCCTGATGAAGCGTCAGAAGTTTTGATCCAGTCGAAGCCTTAGTCAACCACGAAGACTTTGGAAGAAAGAAAATAGATCAGTATCCCTGTATGGGAAGTCGCCCCCATTCTTTACAACTCCCGCTCTAATTTAGAGACTGCGCAAAGAAAATCTATTGTATTGCGCATTGTTGTTGAATTTTCAAGAGAGGAGATGACATTGATGACCTAGCCGAGTAATCATTGATAGGATTTGGAAAACTCTAAAGCCTCTCCAAGCCATTTCTCGAAGAATGCCAATTTTAAAGTCGAGTCGCATTTAGCCTCTAGCACATAAAGTAAGGGTTAATGAAAAATAAGAAGTGCTCACGATTCTATGAAAAAAATTCAAGAAGATAAGCATAATAGGTTTGGAATTATTTTCATTTAGATCTTTCTAGATACACAAAATGGCAAGGACAATCGTTGACGATAAGATCTATGACAAGAACTTTATGGTTTAAAATAGAAGCACTTATGTTGGTACAAGGTTATCGCAGACATTAAATTTTAGTACAATTGCTGCTTTCCTCACACTCATGACGTCAGAGGGATTAAACACAATTAAACTCTGTGCAATCATTAAACGTCTTCATTAAGGTTCCACCTCAAACATTTTAAAAATCTACTTTTATATGACAAAATCATTAACATTTCGTGAGGAATTTCGCGATTTTTTTGAATGAAATATATTCTTCCAAACACCCACATAATGTCGGAACATTAGAGTCTAATTTGATCACTTGTAATATTTTACATTTCCTCAGAGATGATTTAGTTACAATTTCTGGAAACACAAAATATACAATCTCTCGCCAAGTAAATCCACAATATTGATTTTTCAATTACGACCTAAATTTTTGAATGTAGTTTGATCGTAAAGATCGCACTTACTTGTGATGTTTAGAATCCTTAGCCAACTAAGGATTCTAAAAAGTGAAAATCTATACGTCGTATTGGAGAAAGCGAACCAATTCTCATTACTAGAATTTCTTTATTAATTAATTTGAATAATAAATGGTATGAGCTGGTTTTGATGCTCTATCACATTTGGATCGAATTTGTATTGTTGGTTACAATTTATTGAACGGGGCACAGTGAACGAAAGTTGAACGAAATTCTTTATCGTAATTGAATAAAAAATAATTTTTAGTGAAGTATAAATTTTATATTTCAAATTATAGAAATGCTACGATCATTAAACTTCAATAATCATTAGCAAAGCTAAACGCAAATCCCCGGTTAGAGTGATAATGTCACAATGTTCTCTACTCTATAATTCAACGAGATTGGGCTTTGGACCCCTATTGGGATAGCATTAATTTCTTCTCGGGTCAATGGGGTAACCGTACCTCTTTCCATGTTTACTTTTGCCCTTTTTATACTGCCATTAAAATATTTGTACATTCCAGCGAGAACATTATAAGTTTCCAATATTGCAAAGACATCACCACCGGATGTCAACACAATTTTTTCTTCTCTTGACATAGGCTCATACTTATGCAATCCTGTTTTCATTTTAATTTGCTTATCCCCGGGGAAAGTGTATCTTTGAAGATTGAATGTCAAGTGGTGATTCGCAAAGGAAGTAAGCTTAAGAAATGTAAGTTGTTCAATTCCACATCCATTTCCGTCAGGAGATGGAAGCTTTGTTGGGGGATTCAGGGACCTGGCAGGAGGATGAGGCTTTGAAGAAAGACGCCTGGTAGGAGACCTGGACCTGTCACGACGAGACTGCTCGGCAGAAGGAAGTAACTTCTCAGGAGAATGATTCCTACCAGAAGAAGAACCGGAAGGTCCGCCAGGAGGAACATCAGGAGTGGGATCGCGCTTAGCGAAAAAGTCGAACGGCGTACTCAACTCTGTAACAAGAAAGAGAGTTTATATTTTGTTCAATGTTGGCATTTCGTGTACAGAGAACGGGTGAAATTTTTAGGAAATCTTTATCAACAAAATTCTCTCCATGTAGGCGGAATTCAGGATTTTTGAATGTTGTATTTCTAATTCCGATTATCTTTCAGTGTCCGGCTGAATTTTCATCCAACTATAAGTGATAAGTGAAATAAGTGATCCCCAAAATTACTTAAGGTGAGTGGGCATCAGGCATGGCCGGTTTTCGGATTCGCAAGCAAACTTGCGACCCCGAAAACGCGGAAATACCCGAAAACTCAAAATCCCGAATTGGCCTGAAAAACGGATCTGAAACAATTTAGAAATTCCGGAAATTTCCCTTAATTTCTGATAGTTGGAGAAGAATTTAAATTTTGAATTATTCTAAATATAGTTCCCTACATTTTATCAATATTTTATCATTTGACTAATTATTATTAAAAATATTGCCTTATTCTTTAGTGATTTCGATTACTAATCTATAATTAAACTTTTCTTTCAGATTGCTGTCGTAAATACAGTGAGAGTAAATGGAACAAGTGTGTAAATAATTCTTATTTTTTTCATTTTCAAGCAACGACTGTACATACGTTTTAATGGTTGATGTGACAATTCAAATAAAGCAAAATGAGGCGAAATAATTATATTTAACAGCACTCGAATAAATTGAGATAAGGCTCAATTATAAACACTACACATGAGGAATAGCTCTGCTAACTTTATTTTTGGCGAAAATAAATTTGGGGATTATTCACGCACCCCAAAAAATTAACATGGGAAATAAAGAATTATTTTAATTTGAAAAGTTCCGAATACAAAATAAAACTGTGATAAAAAACAAATTTAAGGTATAGATATTTTTGTATTCACCAATAGGATTAGGGAAAATCGATAAGAAGAAGCACAGACTACTCATCAGTTTCCTCATTTTTTTTGAAGCACGAGTGAATGCACTTGCGAAGAATTTCGATAAGGGTCTAACTAACGAATACTGCTCAAATTTGGTAAGTTTCTATAACTTTAATCACTATCTTATTTGTTCATCTAAATCATTTGTAATCGTTCACACTGTTCCTTCTAAACTGAAGGCGAAAGATTAGCTACTGACTCTGTTGAAAAAATAAGAAACGCCTTCTGGGAGTGGGGGCATCACCTCGTGGGTCATAATAATTTTATATTTGCCTACACATACTGTAGAAAAAAGCGTTACGTAGAAAGGCGGGGTATCAGAATATCAGAAAAAAGCGTCCCGTATTTTTTTTAAACCCCCAAGATTTATGACACTATTATTACTGCTGTATCTATTTCTAAAGAAAATACTAGAAATTGATCCGACTCTATTACTTCAATTCGCATCCCTCAGATCGGACATTCATTTCCAGTAATATTTACTATTATATAATCCTAAACCAAAACACAGCCTTTGCAAATATTCCAGTTTCCTTTTGTTGTCAGGTTTAATTCTCGCATTTAATATTCTTAAGCCTCTATTCTGAAGTTCTCACGAAACACTATCAATTTATTACCTTCTGAAATTACTGCTCTATCCCCAGACTTTCTATCCCATCAAAATTTCATCTTTTCTATGTTTTACTGTCGAAATTCCATCATTTCCATGTCTCGCCGTCCAGCTCACCTTACCTTCATGTGTTCTCATCCAGCTTCCATCATTTCAATACCTCCCTAACCATCTTCTGTCATTTTTACTATTTTGAACTATCAAATGCACAAAATGGGTTCTAAAACCTATGCCATTCCTCTCCTAACAAACTCCTTCAGACCTTGAGAGGCCTAACAGAATCATCCGCGTGAAAATGTATGAGCACGGAATACACTATAAAAGAACAGTTGTGAAGAGAATATTTCTGCCACGCAAGCTTGGAGGCAGAGGGACCTTGAATGTTCGTCAATTATGTGGCTCTCACACTAACATGAGCTCTACGATTACATCTGTAGAGTTGACCTGCATATCCCCTTAAAACTGGCAGCTGGTAATTTCCTGAACATCAGATATCTCAACGCTGAACAGCTAGCTGTTCAGTTGCGAGGTAGACAACTGCACAAGAAACACACCCAAACATTAGATCTTTCTTACATGGATAGTGATGCTTCAAACCTCTGGTTGAGGCGGGGAGAACTCTTTCTGGAGAGGATAGGATTGGTCATTGGCATCCAGGGCAGGGTAATAAAGACGAGGAATGACCAAAACCGCATCATCAGTATAGCGTCAGTTATTGACAGATGACACCTTTGTGCAGATCTCAGTGAGAGCATCGTGCACATCATTGATGGCTGTACGATCCTGCCTCGCGAGAATAGAAGCGCATACATAATAATGTTGCTGAAATCATTTAACTAATTGCCCTGAACACTAATTCACTAGAGAGATTTGCACCTTACTACAAATATAGCCCAGGTTCAGTACCAGAGAACGAATAACGTCTCCTTTACTGGGAGAGGACAATTCTAACTGACCATCTGATCTGATACCGTCGTAGAGATATCCTCTGGTTAGATAAACGTTCAGAAATATTTGAAGCTGAAGCAGGAGATCCTGACTGTCTGGTGGGTGAACAAGGTCATCATCCACTCGGTCGTGATCTTCTCCTTTGGGAACGTTCATGCAAGATGCGTACAAATTTGGGAAGAGCTGGGAGCTCGAAGTTCACTACATCTAATTCGGAAGGCATTATTGCTGAACTCGTGCCGCATCGTCCGGAATTTTCTGGGCCTGAACGGCAGATGTGTTTGTATCTCGCCGGTGGCATTGAAACTAGCTTATATAAAAAAAGATGGATCTCTATAGATGGGCAATGGAGGCGTCAATACATGTCATATTGGAGAAAACGAAATAATTCTGATTTCTAGAGTTTCTTTATGTATCAGATTTAATAAAAAAACAGCTAGGGCTTGTTTTAACATCTTACCAGTATTAGATCGAATTGATATGTTTGGTTACAACACACAGAACAGGACAAAATAAACGCAAATTGAACAAAGTTCTCAATGATAATTAATATCATTGAGCTAACATAAGTTAAAGTGATAAATTTACAACAATCTCTACTTTATAATTCATCATGATTGGACGTCGGCGACTTACTGGAGTTCCATGAATTTCTTCTGTGGTCATTGGGGTAACTATGTGACTTTCCATGTTTATTTTTCCCCGTTTCTTACCGCGTATATTGTATATATACATTCCAATAAGAACATTACGTGTCTCCAATATTGCAAGGACATCCCCATCGGATGTTGATAGTACTATTTGTTCTTGGGTTGGCAGAGTCTCATAGGCATTATAACCTATTTTTATCGCAAGTGGTTTACCGACAGGAAAAGTGTATCTTCGAAATTCGAATATCCGGTGCGGATTTGCGAGGGCACTAAGCCGAATAAATGTAAGTTGCTCAATTCCGCATCCATGTCCATCAGGGGAAGGAAGCCTTGTAGGAGGAACCATGGTACTGGCAGGAGGAGGAAGACGCCTTAAAGGAGGACGCCGGACACGAGGAGACCTGGACCTGTTACGAAGAGGCTGCTCGGTAGGAGAAGGCGACCTTTTAGAGGAATCATATCTTTCGAGAGAAGAAGAGGAAGGTCCGCGGTCACGATCATGTAAAAATTCGAATGGTGCACTTGACTCTACAACAAGAAAAAGAGGATTGTTTTCTTTTAACACAGAAAAATAGAATATGAATCGATTTTAGGTTAAAGAGCCGCTGCAAGAGAAATTAACCTCGTCATATAAACTTCATAGGACACTGAGATAATTTCGCGTTTTTAAGATGTCTCGGTATAATTTTTCAGCACATTTCGCTTGGCAATGGATAGGAATTTTTGTCCTGAAAGTTTCGACATCCATCAGTATTGCAGTTTGATTTAAAAACAAATAGAGAACAGCACCATCAGCACTTGAGTGTTTGTTCAAAATTCTTTTCAAGAGGATGAAAACAAATTGTTAATTTCTAAAAAGATTTTTTATTGGTGATTTTGAAAAAACGAGAAGGAAGGGGATTAAGAGGATGTCTAATTTTTCTTTTCCTTTTTTAAATTTAAATGGAGACTTTTTTAAATTTGTTGAACAACATTGATGATTGGAGACATGTCTTTTTTAATAAACAAAAACTCCATACTCAAATTTGAATTCTGGGTATTGAAGAAGAATTTAAACTTTGAATAATTCTGAATTTTATTTCTTAAATTTTTGTAACAATTGATTATTTCTGCATTCATTTCATGAAGAAAGTTAGGTACAAGAGATTAAATTTGTAAATAATTCTTATCTTTCCATTGTAAACCAATTCAGTGTATATACGTTTTGTTGGTGGAGTTGGAGTCGATTCTACTCGAGCCGAGAAGTGTTTTATATTCTTATATCAACAGTCAATTATGCTGACGAAAAAATTGAGAAACTTCTAATTAAATCATTTGAAAAATATTCGAAGTATTAACTATTAATAGCTCAGAATAAAAAATAGATACGCTGCCATTGAGAAAGAAATTTAAAGTCTAGATATTATTATATTTACCAATAGGATTAGGGAAAATCGCGTAGATGAAACACAGAATACAAATAAGGGCTCTCATTTTTTTTTCTAATGAGGGAACCCACTTGTGAATTATTTCAATAAGAGTCTCAATAATGAGTATTGTTCAGCAAGCTTAATTTAACGTAGATGTAGTCGTTATCTTTTTTGTCCTTCGAAATTATTTGTATTTGAAAGCCTCGAGTATTAGGCGAATGTTAAAGTTACATACACTTTCTTTGAAAAAGTATTATGTGAGGGGAAGAGGTCAAACACATCAGATAAAAGCATTAGATTTTTTCAACTCCCCTAAGATTTATGACGTTGTTATGTCCAATATAGAGGGATAAAAATTAAATATTAATATCCCATGGAAATGTTAGGATTTGTTAAAAAAGATAACATTTTTTTCATGTATTTTTGAAGTTCTTTAAACTCTTTTTAATTTCCAGAAAATGTACTGATTGGTACTGATTGATAATAAGAGGTCATCATAAACTTTTTTTTCGGAATGTGTAGTTCAGTTCTCAAGATTTACTGATCTACTAAGTCCTCAAAAAAGCCGACGTGCTTTGACTTATCAGACCTGTTGGGTATTGCGGCGTGCACAATTAATTTCATCTGCTTGAAAGTGAAAAATAATTTTCTAACAACCGAACGCACAACTTCGGTAAGCTTAGATATTTATATTCACATGAAGGCTCTCCGAAGAGTCAGAAGATCAATATTAACAAAGTTTTAAAACGTTTTGAGGAAAATACTACGAGCTTCAATGATTCCTTCAACCCACCAGCAGAAACGAAGTATCTGCAACAAACATGCTTGCAACGAACGGCAATGGGCCCTGGAAACGCGGGCCTCACTTTCACGCCAGGTATCCTGAAACCTTTTTAACCTTCGAAGAGTTGGACAGGTTGAAGGAGGAAATTTCTAAAAAGATTGATGCGTAACCCCTTGTGGGGTGCGCCCCAGATTCAACGATACCTTCATCAGGTCAGGGGCCATCGTGGTGGAGGCCGCTGATATCTGGTCGCGAGACTGGATAGTAGAAAGAACTCCAACGATTAGGCTTAAAGAAGGCCTGAATCTGGATGCCATGTGGCCGAAGTATCTGCAAAGGTTACCGCAGGGCGATCGTATTGACTCCCGGTACGCCCGTGAGGGGCGCCTGAGCTTCCAGAAATCGTCTTTAAAATCCGATTCATGGATGATAAGCAGGGATACAAGCCGAAGGGAAGAGACTGAATTCTAGTAGCTGGGCTTCACGAATCCTCAATCAGCCCTTGCAGCTCTCGATTACCGACTCTATCTGGGTGCGGGTAGGTTTACCTTCCAGCTGACCCAATTAGGATCCGCAGGGAGACCAGAAGGTTCTAGCCAGAAGCAATTCAGTGGTGCACCCCCTCACCATACGGTGTGTGGGAGCACAAATATCAGTGACAGAGGGAGAGATTTAATTGAAAACCTAGCAGGCACTGAGCTAGAGATTGTGAATCGGTTTGATACTCCCAAATTCCAGAATAAAAACAGGAGTTAGGTTCTCGATTTGACTCTATGCTCGGATATACTGAAAAGCATGGTAGTGGGCTGGAGAGTCTCCGATGAGGAGTCTCTCTCGGACCACAAGTATATCTTGTTTTCGTTAACCCTAGAAAAAACGCTGGTTTTTCTGGGATTATGGCTATGGTACCATTGATGAGTTAGAGTACGCCACGGATTTTTTTCGAATGACAATCACTACAATATATGAGGAAGATTGCCCTAGAAGCACAATTGAAGCTAGAAAAATAGCAAAATTGTGGAATACTCACGTGGAGAGACCTTCAAAAAGACAAAAACGTTGTGCAACCGGGCAAATATAACCAAATTGCCTTCAGACTGGAACATTTTTGAGACGGCCCAGTATGAATACAATGAAAATATAAGAAAGTACAATCGGGAGGATTGGAGAGGCTTCTGCGAGCATCTAAAGGCTTTCCGGAAACAGCGAGGATAGCATCTATCTAGCGCTCTCACAAAGAGGCATTGATCTCGTCGTCCCTCAAGTGAAGAAATTATTCAGGGCAAGCATTTCCCTAAAACACATGCCATCGGCATGGAAGAATGGAAGAATTTATTCCCAAACCTGAGAAGGAGGGTTACACTGCTGCAAAAGCTTTCCGACCGAACAGCTTAACGTCTTTTATCCTGAAGAAGTTGGAGAAACTGGTCGAGAGATATATCAGGGATGAGGTGCTTCTGGCCTCCCCGCTGTACAGAGGGCAGCATGCTCTTCATGTAGGCTGTTCAGCAGAAACTGCACTTCATGCTCTCGTAGTAAAATTGGAGCAGCTGCTGGAACAAAAGGGGTATGCTGGGCACTTTCCTGTGGACTCCTGTTATGCATTATAGTGGACGACCTCCTTCGTAGGCTAAATAAAGAGACTCCTCCTTATTTAGTCTACTCAGGGCTATGCAGATAACATTGTACTCCTAGTCGGGAGGCTCATCTGAGAACGTTGATGGGTCTTACATGGTCGACGCTGCGCATCGTAGAGCTCCGGTGTGATAGCTCGGTCAATCCGAGAAAGACCATCCTGGTCATTTTCACGAGAAATTCGGTTAAATATCTGGGAGTAATCCTAGATAGAAAACTGAACTGGGCGAAGCACTTAGAGACTCAATGCGGGAAGTTTGTCATGACTTTTTGGATGCGCAGGAGAGCCTTTGGTTTGACGTGGGGACCTTAAGATAATGCTCCTATATGCGTCCGCGGTCTGGTGGCAACGGGCGGACCTTGAAACGATACGGGACCAACTGCGATGATTAAAAACGCTAGCCTTTATGGTTTGTCGAGAGCATTGAGGACTCCGCCCACAGCGACGATAGAATTCATGCTCTGTTAAAAAACCCTACATGTTGTGATAACTGCAAGGGCAGCACACACGACGGACAGCTTGGCAAGAGTAAATAGATGGACTCGAGGGACTACGCACACTAGGCTCCCAAATGAAATCAGCACACTGTCGATTCTAGAGATGAGGCAAGATGAAATAACAAAATGCTTCAACTTCAGCAAAACGTTTCGCATCTGCATTCCAAGTAGGAATATGTGGAGTTTCAGGAGCAGGAATCTATGACAGCACGAGAAGGAGGGGGGTAGGGATCCCACTTGGGCGTCATGCTTATGTCCTCCAGGAGATCCTAGCGTCTTGCTGCATCGGGATGGCCATGAAAAGCTGAATCCGAACAAAGTCCGGGAATACTGGGAACAAATCCAGGGTTCCAGACAGACGAAATCCATCCTGGGCTATCCGTACAGGATGGACAAAGCCAGAGAAACCCTAGGTTTTCTCAAAAAAGATATAAGGACAGTTATCATTAGACGAAATGGGGTATAACCACATGATAGAGTGCAGGAAATGGGGCAGGGATGATACCGATATATAAAAAAAAACGAATTAATATCTATCAGTTTTTGTGGATCTTTTTACAAAACGGGTAGAAATAATTCCGATAAGAAAAGCTAACGGGATCACAATAGAGTCGGAATTTCATAAGCGTGTCATATTTCTTTAGGAAACACCGCGGATCTTCAGACTGATAATGGCTCGGAATTTGTCAACAAAAATTTAAGGGAATTAACTGAAAAATTCGGTATTGGACACACAAAAACGCCAAAATCTTACTCACAAGCTACTCCGGCAGAACGATACAATAGAGCGATAAAACAAATAATTAAAACATACGTAGACAATGACCATTCCATCTGGGACGCACATATAAACCATTTGTATTTTCAAAGCGTAGATAAAAAGACAGCTAGACTGAGGATGTTACAAATCATTAAAGCGGTAGTCACATAAATTTTAGACAAGTTGAATAACGGATAAGCTAGCAATTAAAATTTAAGAAGAAGACCCCTAGAATTTAAAACAGGAGATAGGGTTTTTAGAAGGATAACCAAACTGTCAAACAAAGCGGACAAAAAGGCAAGCAAAATTTATGACCAGTATGAAGATCTGTTCATCATTAGGAAAAAAATTTCCCCAATCATTTAAGAACTGAAACCCCCTCAAGGAAAAAGTATATGGGAATGGAATATCAATGATTTCAAATCAGAAAAAGCCAGTACAGATACTGGAGAATAGCAGCATAAAAACTGATAACTTCAAGTTAGGAATTCAGACTTAAGTATTGGCGAAATGGCAAGGGATCAGTAGAATTAAAAATAAAAAACTGACTTATAACTCCAAACCGAAGAAGAAAAAGAGAGAGCTGTCGGAGGTCAAATATAGTGGAAGCCACAACCAAAATCAGAAACGGAAGAAGAAACAAGCCGGGAACTAGACCAAAAAATCTATTAACTATGCATAGAATTCGAGAGACAAGCATACCTACGGAGCCGAAGAACCCATGAGGAATTCCAACAAAAACTGAAAAACCTAAAAAAAGAGGAGATCGAACGAACTATGAGACGCAGAGCACAGATCAAATATGAAAGGGGAAAAACCCCGCAGAATAAGTGAGGATGCGGAAAAGCAAAGAAGGGAAGAAGAGAAAAGGAGAGAAATAGAACGTCTCCAAGCGGAAAAATCCATCGAGGAAGAATGGCGCACTTTTAAGCAAAGAAGGAAGGAAGAAGTCCAAAAATTTATCTTCGAGCAACAGAAGACGAATAAACTGAAGAAAGACTAAAAGACAATCCAATTGAAATTTTTTTTTATTTTCATTTTTGTTGTCAATCTTTTGTAATGAAGCTAAATATACATTTTTCGGTTAAAGTGATAATGTTACAACAATCTCTATTTTATAATGACTTCTTATTGGACGGCGGGCACCTACTGGAGTGTCATCGATTTCTTCTCGGGTCAATGGGGTAACCGTGCTGTTTTCCATGTTTATTTTCGCCCGTCGATGAGCGCGATTATGATATATATAGATTCCAGTCAGAACATTATGAGTCTCCAATATTGCAAAGATATCACCATCGGATGTTGATAATACAATTTGTTCTTGGGTTGGCACAGACTCATATGCATTATATCCTGTTCTTAACTCAAGTTGTTTATCGGTCGGAAAAGTGTATCTTCGAAGCTCGAATGTAAGGCGCCGATTATTAAGGGAAGTAAGCCGAATGAATGAAAGTTGTTCAATTCCACATCCACGTCCGTCAGAGGAAGGAAGCTTTGTAGGAGGAATCATGGACTTCGAAAGAGGACGCTCGGCAGGAGGAGACCTGGACCTTTCACGAGGAGAAGGTTCAGCTGGCGGAATAGACCCACTAGGATAAAGATTTCTTTCCGAAGAAGAACTTAGTTCTGCGAAAGGAAAGAGAAAAAATTTATTTTTATCGTTGGTATTTCCTGCGCAGAAAATGTCAAACCGCAACTGCACTAAATTAAAATTAGGCTGAATGGAAAATACGAATAACGATAAATAGTTTTTCTAACTTCATTTCTGGTGAAATGGAATTTGAGGAATATTCATGCGGCTCACAAAATAAACCCTGAAGATAGAGTAATTGTTCTTTAAATAATAAAAAATAAAAAATTAATATACTGCTATTAAGTAAAAATATAAAGTACAGATATTATTATATTTACCAATAGGATTAGGGAAAATCGCGAAGATGAAATACATAACACCAATTAGTGTCCTCATTTTTTTAAAATAAAAGAATCCAGTCGTTAAAAATTTCGATAAGAATCTAATTAATGAATACTGTTGAAAATGTTTGAGCTTATATAACTGTAGTCGCTATCTTATTTATACTGCTAAATTATTTGTAATTCTTGGTGCCGTTTTCCCCAAACTAAAATCGGAGAATTATATAATTATATAAAAGCGTCACATATTTTTTTAACGCCCACAAGATTTACGAGATGATTATCTACAATTTAGGGAGCAAAAAATTAACTGCTACGCAATGGAAATTATTATTTTTTGAAAAACCCGATACAATGTTATCTCTCATTTTTTATATACAATCATTCAGCTTGTTCAATCTTTTTTAGTAATTTTTTATTTCACTGAATTCATTTTAAGACTATATTGAAACAGATTTTTCTTCGAATTATAATTTGCCTAATTTTTTTCCATTTTCATTTGTGGACTGAAAAATCTTGTTTGGTTGTAAATTGAACAATTTTGTTGAAAATTCGTCTTTTTAGATTGAAAACACATCTCTATTGATGGAAATTCCTTTTTTTTCAAAACGCAATTGTTTCGTTTAAAATTAATTCTAAATTTTTTTCGTTAGAAGAGGTAAAATGTTAAAAACGTCTAATTTTTGACGTTTAAAAAAAGAGGAAAAATTAAAAAATAAGGAATTTCTCGTTTTAAAGGGAAACCTTTTTCTTAATTAATTTTTTTACTAAAAAGTAGAAATATTCAAAAAATAAACATTCCATTTAGTTGAATGAGGGACAATTCTAAAAGTAACGGATTTTTTATCATTTCTGCAGTTTTTAATTAAATATTTAAAAACTTTGCTACAAGGAGAATAGTTAGCACCTAGTCTTTCATCTTTTTATGATGAATTTGAAATTTAATGCTTAAATATCAAGATTCTTATTGGGTACAATTAAAGCACAATATGATGGAAAAATTTTATTCTTGTCTTCTGATATTGCGAAATTGTTTGCCTTTCCTCGCGTCAAAAACACGTGAGGAAGAATAAATAGAGATTGCGAAATTGAAACAAAGATTGCTTATCATTACTCAATGCTTGAAGAAATCAAATTATACAAGCAATATCAGTCAATCTCACAATTTATGACTAAGAGGTGAATCATTTTATGGGTCATATCTATTGTGGGAATTGATTGAAATTACGATTAACTTTCTTTCACGAATTTTCAATAAGGATATCATTTTTCAGGACGCATGTGAAGATATCATTTTTCACGTTACATGCTGAACGTTTGGTTCCTCTTGCAAGTTTTCAAGTATGTGACATCGAAGAAAGCTGTGGGAAAATTTCTATAAATTAGCGCATTACGAGAAGCAGCAGTCTTTCCTTACCAAATTGATAAAACCAGGCACAGTTGTTCGACGCCTACGTGAAAAGTATAATGATCCAAATCGCTGAATGTGTGAGAAGATTAAAAAAAACATTACTTCATTTCCATCTGACAATGGGCCCTACAATCGACCGATTCTGCGGAGGTTCAGTATCTTTCTCCAGGTTTTATCATCTCGTTTATGCACTTTTAAATACAATTTTTATTTATCTTTCAGAAGACCATGATCGGACACCGGTCCAACTTGCGATGAAATTAACAAGAAAATAAAGATAACAAAGATCGAAGCAGAGAGAATGGCATTTGTTGAAGAATTAGAGGCTCATCACACTGAAGTTGGAGTAAGTCAGAAGCAATTGAAAATTGACAAAATTAGAAATTTAGTTCAGCTGCTGTAAGTTTGGGATCCTTGACAACAAAAAGAAACAAGGGTTTAATGTACTTATGGTCAGAAGATTTTGGTGGCTGGAGCTGCATGGAAGTCGGATCATGTTTATATCAGTATTTAACTGATTGATAATTATTAATTTATTTATAGTTAACACTGAGAAGGCAACATAAGAACAACATAATCTGAAATTTTAGTTTCCGGTTAGCCCTGAAGAAGTGAACTGCAATGTTCATGAAACGTCGGTGAGATTCGTAGTTCTGCGCACGATTGATACCCGAAAAACATCCTTTCAATTTATAATTCATCAAATTATGATTGTGGGACGGCGAAGGAGGACGAGAATCATCCGGACGCCGGAAAGACTATTTCTGCCAAAACCTTGACTCCACCATTCAAGTTGTCCCACCAGTTCCAGCATAAGGCGCTACTGCCAACTTGATATCCAAAAATCTCAACTGGGAATCGCTTGTAGATATTGACGGGAAATCACCTGGATTGTCCACAAGACCTGGGTTGTTCCAGGAAGATCCAGGATTCCTCGATCAACACAACATCTATTTTATCAGAAATTCAAACCAAAAGACCAAAAGACGAATATTTAAAAAGCAGCTGAATCCTCAACGAAAACAGATTATCAATTTTTAACCAAACAGTTGCATTTTTAACCAAAAAGATGAAATTTCTAGCAAAAGAAAAAACCTTGCGTTCCACGCTAGGTTCTGTGCACCGTATGATAGAAATAAAAAAGAGACGAATAAAACAAAAACTACGCATCCTATCAGAACATGGTTTATAACAAATTTGTACCTCTTCTTTGGATGAACAAATTTTGTCCCTGTCATTTCTCTCATAGCTTGTGTTATTCGTCTAAAAATTTAATTTTACTATTTCCAATACTGTCTTTTACGAATAAAACAAAAACTACGCATCATATCAAAAAGTGAATAATAACAAATTTTGAGATTTTTTTTGGGTGCATAATTTTGTTCCATTCGTCTTTCGTCGTATCTTGCATAGTTTGACAGCAAAATGAAATTATTAATTTTTCATTATTTTTTTGTGTGATCAAAATTTGGATTTTTGATTTTTTTTAAAAATTCAAAA
This sequence comes from Andricus quercusramuli, assembly GCA_932178445.1. Lineage (NCBI taxonomy): Eukaryota > Metazoa > Arthropoda > Insecta > Hymenoptera > Cynipidae > Andricus > Andricus quercusramuli. Next base: position 25,318 of record CAKNXH010001717.1, read on the forward strand.
AGTTGTTACGGAAATATTGTAGGGTGTTCAAAAAGAAACATTTTTCTCCTTTTGACTTTTTTCCATATCGTGCGTTTTTCGGCATAAAATGTTCATTTACGTTTGTTTTTGGTAATTTTGAAAATGCTATAACTCCAGTAATTTTTTGTTATCCGAAAAAGTCATTTGGATAAATTGTTCGAGTTTTGGAGTTCTATGAATAGCCGTACATAGAATTTTTGAATTTTGAAAAAAATGGGCTCAAAAATTTTCAAAATGCTCTAACTTTTTTAATTTTGATCAAAATTAGCTGATTAACGAACTTGTTCTTTCTTTTTAGGCCCTGAAGAAGTGTGCCAAAGCACAACCCAATCTGATTATTTTTTCGAAAGTTATCGTGCCTACAGACAGACAGACAGACAGACTAAAGACAGACACCTTGGTAAAAACCTTTTTTTCTAGCTCAGGGGGTCTCAAAACGTGGAGATTTTATGAAAACCGACCAAGTCAAATTTTACACAAAACCAATACCTTCTCATTAGAATAAGAATGTAGAAATGTTCACGTTCCCTACGGAATTCGCTCTTAAGCGTCTAGATCGTCGCGATTTAACTTTTTTGCAATGGAATAGGATAGTGAAAAAAAATGTAGGCCTTATAGAGATGAAAATATCAAGCTCGAACTTCAGGTACTTGATTTCAACACCCGGGTACCCAGGTACCCACCCATATAAGTATACGTTTAAAGCTTATGTCAATGACCAGGTATTTTTTATTTTTTTATTTTTTTGAAAATTGATGACAAACATTGTTGAATAATTATAAACGGACGTTTCTGAAATCAAAGTTGGAATTTTTTTTCAATATTATGATTACAATAATTAATACTGAGCTGACTTTACAAATAGATTTTACAATAGATTTTATAAAGATTTTACAAAGCAAATAGAGCTTTATATATAAATCATTGTTAATACATGAAAATAATCCTTTTCATTCACAACTCTTACATTTACACAAAACCCGGGCACTTTTTTTTACCAAAAACGTGTAGTAATGCTAGCTTCAGCTGAAGCCACAACTCCGGTATGCGAAACTCGGAAACTATTAGTGGTATCCAATTCTTCTTTGTGCAGGAACTTGTTGCTTATTTAGTGCTAATTTATGCCGCAAAAATTAAATGTTGTGCCCGGAAATTTTGGTCAAAAACATGTAATGTTAACTTCAGGTGAATCTGGCGTGTAAAACTCGGAAACTATTAGTGGTATCAAATTCTCCTTTGTGCAAGAATTTAGTGCTCATTTAGTGCTTATCTATGCTGAAAAAATTAAATTTTTTGCCCGGTAATTTTGGCCAAAAACATGTAGTAATGCTGGCTTCAGGTGACTCTGGTACGTGAAACTTGGAAACTACTAGTGGTATCAAATTCTTCTTTGCGCAGGAATTTAGTGCTAATTTAGTACTAATTTATGTCGTAAAAATTAAATTTTGTGCCCGGTAATTCTGGTCAAA
>CAKNXH010001717.1:26817-58167 GCA_932178445.1 Andricus quercusramuli
GTGCTGCTAATTTATGTCGCAAAAATTAAATTTTGTGCCCGGTAATTTTAGTCAAAAACATGTAGTAATGCTGGCTTCAGGTGACTCTGGGATGTGAAACTTGGAAACTATTAGTGGTATCAAATCCTCATTTTTGCAGAAATTTATAGCTTAGTTTATGCTAATATATATGGAAACTAGAGAAAAAGAAAAATTTAATACCACTAATAGTTTCCTAGTTTTACACGCCAGAGTCACCTTAAGCTAGCCTTACATGTTTTTGATGAAAATTTCCGAACAAAAAATTTAATTTCCGTGGCACAAATTAGCACTAAATAAGCACTGAATTCCTTTACAAACAAGAATTTGATACCACTAATAGTTTCCTAGTTTTACACGCCAGAGTCAACTGAAGCTAGCATTATATGTTTTTGACAAAAAGGGTCTAGCCGGATAAGATAGTCAAATCTGCCTTAAAGGGAACCTCTATAACTAAATACAACCTCATATTCGGCATGTATAGAAACCCATTTTCTTAGATTTTCAGACCCCTAGATCCCCATGGGGCAACATGGGACGCCATTGAGTGCTGGCGAGTTTTTTTGCAATATCTCGGTCAATTTTTGAGCTAGAAAAAATAAAAAGAAACAAAAATTGTAGAAGTTTTCAAGCCCTATAAACCTATGGAGCCGAAAAAAATTTTGGCGCGAAATTCAAATTTTTACAGCCGTTTGAAAACTTCAAAAATTTTTATATCGGAAACAAAGACCGACTCCTCGCTAAAAAAAAAATTATGTTATGTATTTTTGGCTCAAAAATTCCTGTGATTTTTCTCAGATTTTTAAAAGTGGTGGAACGACCTCAAAAAAAATAAAAACCACTAAAAACCGCGTTGTTGAATCAAATTCAAAAAGAATTGACGGAGTTGTGTGAGTTTTAAGATTTTAAGACCTTTTTGCTAAATTTTCATGTACGTAGCGGACGTGAAATTTACATCAGAGTGCGTCGCGAGGGATGACAATGATATCAACCGTCATCAAAGCTATTTAATTTCTATTGGTTTTGTCTATACTCGTTTTAGTAGAGTACAGTGCAGTACAGTACAAAACAGTACAATATGTTGAATTATTCAATACCCAAAACAAATTTTCCATTCTTTTCTTTTGTGGATCAGCAGCATCGTTTGAAGTTAAAAAATAATAAAGCTGTGATTGATGGCTACAACGATTTTTTCAAACTTCAATATACTACCTCTGATCGCTGGTATGAACCAGAATTCGCGTGTCTCGACTGTTCATCGAAGTTCAAGAAATGGAAATCGAAAAGTTGCCATAAAGTTCGAATTTCTTTATCTTCTCCGATGATATGTTGTGACTGTAACGAAACCCGAAGTCCTAAACGATATAGTTGACTCAACTGCAGTTCAAGAAGAATTTAAGAATGTCCAACTCCTTGATCATGATCAAGCTGATGATCATAAAGCTGATGATGAAGAATATCTTCCGTGTACATCAAGTTCAAGTGAAAGACATGCAATATCAAATGTGGACTTTCAGGATCTTTCACGTGATTTAGGTCTATCAAGAAGACAGTATGAGGTGCTGGCTTCTCGACTGAAGCAATGGAATTTGATGGAAGATGACACGCGAATTCTGGTTCATACCAGCGATCAGAGGTAGCATATTGCTTTATTATTTTTTAACTTCAAACGATGCTGCTGATCCACAAAAGAAAAGAATGGAAAATTTGTTTTGGGTATTGAATAATTCAATATATTATACTGTTTTGTACTGTACTGCACTGTACTGTACTAAAACGAGTATAGACAAAACCAATAGAAATCGCATAGCTTTGATGACGTTTGATATCATTGTCATCCCTCGCGACGCACATTGATGTAAATTTCACGTCCGCTACGTACATGAAAATTTAGCAAAAAGTTCTTAAAATCTTAAAACTCACACAACTCCGGCAATTCTGTTTGAATTTGATTCAACAATAGCTCATTCGACGCAGAATTAAATTTGCTTTCAAAATATTGTGTTAAAAAAATCTTTAAAACCAAATAATATCGTAAATATATCGTCAAAGTTGGACAAATGGAAAAAAATCGAAAAATCGCAAATACTTTCAACTACAGTCTCGTCAGTTTTTATTTAAACAAAATAAGAAACACACAGTCTGAAAGGCCTGTTTTTCCTCTTCAAAAGCGGAAAAAATGTTCTGAACGGATAAAAATTAGGGAGGTTATGAGTGATTTCTCTCATAAAACTCCAAAAAACGATTTTCTGGCCAAAAAATGAGATTTTGGGGGTGTATGGGAAATTTCTCCTGTACAGTTTTTCTTAGTTTTACTAGATCTACAACTTGTGCTAGGTCTCCATAAAAGTGCAAAATCACTGTCACACAGTGTTATCGGAATAAACATTTAATGCATTATTTTGAATTATACTTCGAAGAATATTGATACATAAACTAGAATTGGCAAAAATGTACTTCTTAGACGAAAAGATTACCTAGGATTGATTGTTAAAGTGGGAGGTGGCAGTCAGTGGCAATTACTCTGAATGTGTTATAATGTGATAAAAATAATGTTATGCATTTTGAAAATATTCCTCACTTTTTTCCTTCCATCATTTTTAGAATACACCGAACAGTAGATATAGCATTTTTCTGATTCAAAGTAAATGTAACGTCATTTATTTAAAATTGAACAAGTTTAATTTCCGAGGTTCTTTTATTGAAGATTCAATTATTTTATTGAAAAGTTATATATTTTCTCTATTATATATTTAACTGTCTTCCAAAAACTTATCTTTTTGACTTGAAAATTCAACTTTTTTGTTGAAAATTCGTCTCTGATGCTTGATAATTCATCTTTATTAGTTGAAAATTCAAGTAATTGCTTGAAAATTCATTCATTTTGTATAAAATTCGATTTTTTTTAGAAAACTCATACTCTGGATTGAAAATTCATTTTTTTCTTTTTAAAGTCGTGCAAAATTGTTTTCCAATGTGCAACTTTAAATAAGCAAATATTGCAGGATTGTTTCCAGTTTACAAAGCCATCAGTATTATATTGATATTGATTTGAAATAAAATTCATGTATTTTGTCGAAAATTTATTTTTTCAGCAGAAAAGTATTCTTATTGGTCAAAAACTCATCTTGTTGATGGGAAAAGTCAACTACTTAGTTGAAAATTCGTCTATTTCACAGAAAATTTGATTCTTTTGCTACAAATTTAATCTTTTTTGGTTGAAAATGCAACTGTTTGGTTAAAAATTGATAATCTGTTTTCGTTGAGGATTCAGCTGTTTTTTAAATATTCGTCTTTTGGTTGAAATATTAACAATTACATTTTTCGTCGAGAATTCTTTTCTTTTGTTGGTTAAAAATTCATCTACTTAGTATAAAGCTGAACTGCTTTGTTAAAAAATAGTTTATTTGGTTGAAGATTCATCATGTATTTAAAAAGATTTCTCAATTTTCCACCTTGCCTCATTTCCATGTTTCTTTGTGCATATCCCTTTACTTCCATGTCTGTCCGTCCAGACGAGATCACGAGGGACTAATCACAAAATCCCTTAGGGTTGCAAACTGATGTTCAGATAATCAGGACCATGGAACATGACGTCAAATCATAGATCATAGATGTAGACTTCACATTCCGTGGAAGAAGCCAAATGATGCCCTCTACAGTTCGAGCATCGCGAGATCAACCTTTGCTGACAAGTGTCAGTCCTGTGATGTCTAGAGCAGAATTCACGGATTGGGCGGTGAGACCTGCATTGGTCAGAACCATGACGGTACCTCTGGCAATGAAAACATCTCATAGGTGGGGGTATCACTGGGGTAAGATTAAATGCGACGTTTGAAATTAGCACACGACGAGGAATCTCAGAGCAGGAAAAAACAAATTCGACTCTCTCATCAGAAGAGCCAACGTTCTTTGTTCGCCGTCTCGCTGCCATGATCTTACCCTGTTCATCAGGACTGATGCTATTGACAATTTCATGAGCGGAGTACTTTAATGGGATACCATTCGCAAATGCCCTTTTTTGAATAAGAGAAGGTGTAAAATAAACTTGATATCCCAAGTGTCTAAGTTCCGGAGATAGAACCAGGGAATTTTTATTAATCCTTTCTGTGCAAAAAATCTTGACACGGTTCTGGCCATTGCGAAGGATTTCACGACGGCCCGAGATGACCCTGTGAATCCTGTCTGCCAGTGCCAGAGGATCAAATTTTCCCACATTGACTCCTCTAGTCAGAGATTCCAGAAAAACAATAAAAGGGGGGGGGCGCAGACTCAGGAAAATTTATGGTCTGGTCAACCCCCATTCTGGACCAGCTCATATGTGCATCCGTAAACTGAAGAACAGGGCTAGCAGTGAGGGAGGGCATTTCACGGCTCGATCCAGAATTCTTAGGAGAATGCTGACATTCCTGATCATTCCCACGTGAAGGACATTGTTCAGGTGGGGCTGAAACCGTTGAACGAGCAATTTCTTTGGCTTGGGATACTTCCAGCTGAGATTAAGGGGACTGTATACCTGCCTGGATGCTGTCCAGCACAATTTGACAAACCACCCCATCCCTGCGTTGTTCTTTTGGGGTGTTCTCGGTGATTTGGAAAGAGGAGGACGACCCGCGGCTTCTCTTGTTTCCATTTTTAATTCGTTGACTCCCCTGAGACGAGTGAGGATGCGATGGGGTTGAAGGGATCCGAGGGTTAGTCTCCCTTCCCCCCGCAGGCCCTACCTGCGTAGAAGGCCCTTTGTTACGTGTGTGCACGTGCGAGTATTTCTTGAGTTGGCTAGGCTTGCCGGGCGTACCGCGCCCCTTCTCGATCGGATGCGACACGGCGCCGCGTCCAAAGATCCACCTAAAAAAGGGTAATTGTTAATATTCAGCTACAATATCTGAACTCTAATGAATCAAGTTTAGAGGGGGACAACTCCTCTTGAAAAAAGTAGACTTAATTTACAACAAGCAGCTAAAATACTACATGAAGCAAAGGAACCCACCCCGCACAAGATTTAACTAAACTAACATCAAGTCAAACAGAAAAGGGAACATCCATTCTTGGTCCTTACAGGTAGCAAAAAGAGAGAAAAAAAAGTTTTTAAAAATAAATCAGAGAACACCAAAACGTCAGTATCGAGATAGGATTATAATCCACAGAGAAAGCGAATGATTTCTCTATTATATTTTCCAAGCACTGCCGAAATAAACTCGATTGCAAAAGGCAACAGAATCAGCAAGCGAGCAAGGTTAAATCCGTATCAGCATATTTCTGATCCAGGTGTAGTAAAGCTTCCAACGACAAATTCTTAAATACCATATAAATCCCCCAGCAAAATAAATCCAAGCAGACAAAATTAAAGCGAAATAAATAAACATCGACTCAAGGTAAAGGCAGCAAGCAAGCGATAGATGTACAGAGGTTTCAGAAGAGAAAGTTACGTGTCTTGTAAACACATGGGATAGATAAGGATGTAGATAGATAGAAAGCGAAAACTAAGAATGAAAAAAAGAAACTTCAACCGAATAGTCATACTTTCAACCAAAGAGTAACGTTTATTTTCGCACGAACGTTTCAACCTACCTTTGTATTATTTACCAGTATGAATCCTCTAAGAAAAATTTAGTTACGACCTTGATCCTTGCAATATGCGCAATCTCTCTCCCTTCACTGAATCCACAATGAACTGATATTTCAATCATGATTTAAATTGAAAAATGAATCTTGAGAGCAGAAATTTCATTTTCTTGAAATCTTTAGCTTTTATTGAGTGTGGATCTCTAGACAATCTCTAGACAATCTGGGTGTGTGTGCAATAGAGAAGGAAACAAACCAATTCTTATTCGTTAAATTTCTTTATTAATTAAGGTAAACCAGAAAACAGTTGAGGCCAGCATTGCTGTTCTCCCGACACTGGCCGAATTTATAGTTTTGGTTACAATTTACTAAATAGGACACAGCAAACGCAAATTGATGAAATGAAAAAGAATAATCAATATAATTGAAATTATTTAAAGTGACAATGCTATAACATGCTCCACTCTATAACACATCATGATTGGACAGCGGTCACCTACTGGCGTCTCATTGATTTCTACTCTAGTCAATTGTGTACACTTGCCGCTTTCCATGTTTATTTTGGCCCGCTTTTTAGTGCGACCATGATATGTATAGATTCCAGAAAGCACATTCAAACTCTTTAATATTGCAAAGACGTCACCATTGGATGTTGACAATACAATTTGTTCTTGGGATGGTATTGGCACAAAAATATTTTTTTTCGATGTGATTTTAATTGGTTTATTGGCAGGAAAAGTGTATTTTCGAAGTTCGAATACTCGGTGCGGATTCATAAGACAAGTAAGTCGAATGAATGGAAGTTGTTCAATTCCACAGCCATGTCCGTCAGGCGAAGGGAGCCTAATAGCCGGAGCTATAAAAGTCGAAGAAGAAGGAATCCTGGCAGGAGAAGTCCTGGATCTTTGACGAAGAGGAGGTTCAGTAGGAGAAAGAGGCCTTTTAGAAGAATGATTTCTTTCGAAAGAAAAAGGTCCATTACGAGGAACGTTATCAGCAGGCTCACGAGTAGGTAAAAATTCAAATGGTGTACTTAAGTCTGCAACAAGAAACAGAGGATTGCATATTTTTAACATCGGTATTTCATGCGAAAAAAACGAGGATCCTCAAAAGTAAAAAGCATTGAGTCCCAATAAAAATAAGCCTTTGAAAGTTTCCCCAAATACCTCTATATTTCAGCTCTACGCACATTTTTGGGAATCTTTCCGAAAATAAATTTTCTCTGCGTACTGTAAATTTATCCTTTTGAGATTGTTTTTTCTTATTGATAAATTAAAATCGGGCTCAATTACATATCCGAATAAAAAATAAATATCCTGCGATTAAAAGAGGAATCCAAAGCATAGATATTATTATATTTACCAATAGGATTAGGAAAAGTCGTTAAGATGAAACACAGACTTCCAATTGAGGTCCTCATTTTATTTAAACTGATCTTTAAACTGAAGTATTCCACTTGTGAAGAAATTCTGATAAGGTCAAGATTATCAGCTTCTCGTATTTTCTGAACGCCAAAAGATTTATGACATTATTATGTACGATACAGCGCGCCAGGAATTAATTGATGCGCAATAGAAAGATCAGTATTTGTAGAAAAACATAATGAAATGTTATCTTTCGTTTCTCATATACAATCATTGAGCTTTTACCACACTGTATAAAATTTCAGGAATTTCCCCGTCTTTTTACTAGGGAAAAATCCACATTTTTGTTGGGAAAAATCATTTTCCCCAAGATTTGGGGAAATTTTTCTAAATATTTTTATAATTCGCTAACAAATTGGGAGAAATTCCATAAAATTTAGGAAATTAGATAATACCTACAATTTTGGAGGAAATTTTCCGGAAGATATGGTGATTTATACAAACTTTTGTCATTATTTCCTACAGTTTGCGGAATTGAATGATTCATACTGAATGTGGAGAATCGTTCTCAAAATGAGTTCGTGTTCTTCACAATTATACGAATACAATACAAATTAATAAAAGCCGTTTCTCTCCTTCTTTGGAATGCGGTGAAATTCCGCCTCAAACCAATGTTGAAAACATATTTAAATAATGCCCAGTTGTTGGAGAAACATAAAATCAAAATCAAGAACATCGCTTTAAAAGAAAATTGATGGTCGTCAAATACATTTATCAATTTGTGACTGAATAACTACTCTCTGTTTGGCATCGTTTTTTGCCTCGATAAGATAAAAACTTTGTCTCGCGAAAGGTTTTTAGTGCAATTGCTCATTCAGGGAATTTTTGTTCTTTATTAGTATATTCACGTTTTTATCTACATACATTTGATATCAACGTTTAAAGCTGACCATCAGTTCTAAGATTCATGAATGGATACAAATCACAACATAAGTATTTTCCAATTACGTATCCAATCCTTTCTTCTCTCTCAACTACTACTTAAAACTCTCCTGGCAAACATTTAGAAGAAGTTTTGATATTCGATTAAAAATGAATTATGTAATATTGAAAGAGACGAACCAATTCTTATGCCTAAAATTTAAATTCTGATGTCCTACCAGTACTGGGTCGAATTTGTACTTTTGATTACAATTTAATGGATAGGACACAGTTAACGCAAATTGAACGAAATTTATAATGATAATAAATATCATTGAAATAAGTTTGTAATGCATCATTACTATTTCTAAAGAGTGAAATAATTTTTGGTATAATCAATATCTTATTTTTAAAACTAGCCATATTCTATGATTGCGAAAAGCAAAATAATATTCAGTAAAGCTATACATTGATACCGGGTTACAGCGATAATGTTATAACACGCTCTACTCTGTAATTCATCATGATTGGACGGTGTATACCTACTGGAGACTCAACGATTTCTACACGAGTCAATCGTGTTAACTTGCCGCTTTCCGTGTTTATTTTGGCCCGCCTTTTAGTACCACCAAATAATGTATAGATACCATAAAGATAATTGAAATTGCTTAATATCGCAAAGACGTCATCATTGGATGTTGATAATACAATGTGTTCTTGTGTTAGTAGAGGCCTATATTTACCCCTTTCTGACATGATTTCAATTGGTATATCGGCCGGAAAAGTGTACCTTCGAAGTTTGAATATCCGGTCTGGATTCATAAGGGAATTAAGCCGAATAAATTCAAGTTCTTCAATTCCACATCCGGATCCCTCAGGAGAAGGAAGGCTTATAGCTGGAGCTATAGACCTGGAAGGAGAAGGACGCCTGGCAGTAGGAGACCTGGACCTGCCACGAAGAGAAGGTTCGGCAGGATAAAGAGACCTCTTAGGAGAATAATTCCTTTCAGAAGGAAAAGATGGTCCGCCACGAGTAACTTTAGGAGCAGGGTCACGATCAGGTAAAAATTCGAACGGTGTACTTAAATCTGCAAGAAGGAACAGATGATTAGTTTTTTTTAACATTTGCCGAACTGCAGAAACAGGAAGTTATCCCCCGACTCGCACAGCGACCTTGAATGCCAGCAGGGGAGCTGAGCCTACCTGACCACTAATACACTCCTTTGACAATTCCTAATTCTCAACCATTGCTACGGTCAATCACCAGGAGCACAATAGATGATACTTGTACATCAATAATCACCTGGACCAGTAACCGTACCTTTGTCAGTGAACGTAAAGAGTATTCAAATCACTTGGCAAAATCAGTCCGTCAAGGAATCTTCAATTAATCCAGTGAATCCCCAAATCACTCACGCGCCCAGTTTTAAGAACAAATTGAACAAATTGGAATATATAATCGGTAAGTTTGAATCAACGAGTTCAAAAGTGATTATATTTTAATTTATGGAAAACTGGTCGTTAAGTTCTTCTTTTATTTTAAGGTGTAGATCTGGATGAGGAGTTTCTGCTACCGGAGAGTCTCCAGTGCATATAGCATTTGAAAGCAAAGTTCAGTAAAGTAAAGCAAAACCAAATTAAGCAACATAATCCTTTCTTCTCAATTCAAATCAGCTATCTCTCTTTCATTGCACGCAATTCGTGATTTGCAAAATTACTCAGGGTCGGGTTTCGGGTTTGCGTCCTGACACGAAACACCAAAAACTTGAAAACCCAAGCTAGACCGAAACATCAATTCGAAATTTGTTATGAATTTACCGAAATTTTCGAAGACTTATGGTGAACTACCAACTGCCGAAGTCACTGGAATTTACCGGAAATTTGATTACATTTTTTAATCGAACTTTTAGGTCGGTTAAAATTGTATTGCAAAAATGGAAATTTGTTCATTAGGAGCCGTACAAATTAAATAATTTCCGAAATGCTGTAAGTAAAGGAATAAAAATTATTGGTAGCGTGGAGTTTTTGAAACTTTAGACATTTTGAACTTTTTGGAATTTCTTCTCGGGTGCAAACCTTTTATGAAAATTATTTTTGCAGGTCATGTAACATTGATTTTCAAAAAGACGACGATAGGAACTTTAGTTCAAATAACTTTTCATTCTATTTCGGAAATTATTCTTTCGATTTTCATGCATCCTGGCATGCAAGGGGTTTTGAGGTCGTTGAATTTGAATATAACCCTAAAATTATGATTTTCAAAAAGTAGTATCCAATATTGAAATATCAATATGAGATTTAATTCCAGTCAGGAAGCCCCGTCCCAAAATGATGAAAAAATAGTTTCTGTTTTGCCGAATATGCAACGAGAGATTTATGGAGAGTCTATTAGTCACCATGTAGTTAAAGCTAGCTCTTCCTACTTCTTCTACCTATTCATCATCATCCGGGTTTCGTTAAGTCTTCATCCTTAGTTTTTCCTTCATCAACAGTTAATAGTCGTATCTTACTCACCTTTCTTCAGCCTGTACTTGACCACAGTTCATTTTCGCTTTACGAATCTACGTCACCTACATTCAGTACGAGATTACTCTAGAGGTCAGAGCTGAACTGGTAAGCTGGAAAAGGACTCGAACACCAACACGGCCTGGATACTGAAGATTCCAATTAGATACCGACGAATATTGACGATTGATGAAAACTGCTTAATTAATTGTCGATATTCGTCGGTCTCTAATTGAAATCTTCACTGTCAATGCCGTGTCGGTGTTCTAATCCGTGTCCAACTTGAATCAGACGACCTTGAAACGAGCATTCGTTCAAGGGAATCAACTAAGTATTTTCTAAATACGTAGCAATTTCTTATCAGTATCGTTTGGGGAATACTCGTGTTCCCATACAAAAACACACATCACCACTTGTCCCTGCGATTCGGCCGACACAGATGATACTACAAAATAGGCTGGAGGAGCTGGGGGAAACGGATATGCTTACTGCAAAGCAAGAGGAACTCTGTCTCGTGTCTGGAAGAGAATCCTGGACACGTATGAGCCATGGGGAAGATTTCGGGATTTAAGCGGTCCGTTAGCGAGGAAACCGGCACGAGCGAATCGAGATCACGAATTCATTTGCCAGGCTGGCGAAACGATTGGTGCCGCGGTCGACGTTCCGTCAGCAATTTGAAAGGGCTGGAAGCCATACAGTTGCAGGCGTCTGTAGGTTAAAGCTCGTAATATTGTGGCGCCGACCATTAATGTCATGCGCACTAACGCCTTTCTGATTTCCAGTGAAGAAGACGGAAGTGAATACCGAAAATTTCATTGTGTCTCTTGCATCGAACACGAGCACTTGTTTTTTTTTCACCTTTTACGCCAGAATTAATTTGAATTAAAAGAAAACGATTCCGAAAATGACTGGAAGTGGAGCTCACCGGGGCAAGCGCCGAATTACATGTACAGTTCCATATTCTTCTCGAGTGCTCTACTAGTGAATTACGGTATGTAAGTGTTAAGGGTTCCGGTATTCGAAATGTAATGAATCGGCGTGGATTCAATTATCGTAGCAAGCCTCACTAATGGACAGTCTCGTGGTTCCTTATGTTGCTAAACCCGTAACCTTGAATTTCGTGCGACAAGCTGACAGACATATGGACATAAACATTTGTGAAAACCTTTTTTTTCAAGTTCAGAAGGTATCAATACGTGGACATTTGAGTAAAATCGGGAGGCTAAAATTTGAGACAAATCTAATGCCTGCTCTGACGAGATTGTAAAACAATACTGCGATTAAAAGAGGAATTTAGACTATAGATATTATTATATTTACCAATGGGATCAGGAAAAATCGCCAAGATAAAACACAGGAAACCAATCATGGTCCACATTCTTTTCAAAATAAAATAATCCATGTTTGAAGAAATTTCAATATGAGTCTACCTATCCAGGGTTACGCTAATTTTAAATTTACATATACGTGCCGTAAAAAAGCGAAGCTGATTGGGTGTGGGGAGTGGTCATAATTATTAGAAAAAAGAGTACCGTATTTTCTTAACGCGTCAAGATTTACGACCTCATTATATAAAATTTAATGGGACAAAAATTAATTAATGCTGAGTGAAAGACAAGTATTTGTTGAAGAACATGACAATATGTTACCACAGTAAATCCCGGGGATACTATTTATCTGAAGTTAGATAAATATGCTGAAAATACTGGAAACTACAATTACCCGGCAAAAGATAATTTTTATCACGAGGCGGGTAGAAATTATTTGTCATGCCATAGTTGCAATTGATTTACTGTGATCCCTCGTTTATCATATATAATCATTTGGCTATATAATGCAAACCTGAGTCCCTTCCTTCGAAAATGTTCAAATTTCTTTTTCCATCAGTTTTCATGCTTCTATTTCATATCCCCAAGCCCTCGTCCACATAGAATTCTAGCAATTTATTTTCCTCTGCTTTTACTATTTTATACTCTCTCCACCTAGCTTGCCTTATTTCTATGTTTCCCCATCCAGCTTCCCTTATTTCCAGATCTCCCCATCCAGGTCGTATCTTTTCTGTGCCTCCCTATCTATTTTCAATCATGTCCATTTCTCCTCGTCCACCTTCCCTCATTTTCATTTCTCCCCGTCCAGATTTCATCATTTCCATGTCTCACGGGCCATTATCATTCAACAATAATTGTGACAGTTATAAACAATTGATTTATACAATTTCACTCGTTTAGAATATTTAAATATATCTAATTGTTTTTCAATTTGCGAGGGTATTTTTCAGCAAATTACCTACCCGGATAGCACAAAAGTTTCCCGGAGCATAATCGGAACATTTCTTTGAAATCCTCCTGGATACGCGGACATTTACATACATCCAGGAGCTTTCCTAGAAAATTTTTCGGAACTCTCCGAACCTTCCATTGGGTAGGAAGGGCCTATCACAAAGACATCGGCAGCATTTCCACGTTGCGGATCAAGGTTCCCTGTATCAAGGGTTCTTACGGAATATGGTTATAATAATTGATAAGCAGTCGCTGAAAATTCTTCAGGGATGGTCCCGAAGAAAAAAACCTCAAGCTGATGTGTAACAACAGTTCCGAAACCTAAATGACACCTAGGTGAGATGTCTCAAACGGTGACTCTGTGATAGCTAGTGACCTTTCAGAGTATGCAGCCTTATCCTTGCATACAAGGATCAACAACGATGGAAGAACTCTTATCCTAGCCATTCGTTAGAACAACAATCACACCACGAAACCATCAACAAGTTCTAGATCCGCAAACCGTGCCGATCACCCTAGAGTTCGTCGTGCTGAAAATAATTTAGATGAAAACACGACGACAAACCGAAGAAACGCTCACACTCAGTGGACGAATCGACTCAAGGATGACTTGCTGGACTGCTACCCCTCGAATCCTGGATATGAGCAGAACGCTTCTCTAACCGCTGCAGGAACAAGCTGCTGTTTTCAGTGCGGCGAGCGATTTGGCCTATTCAAATCTAAGGCTAAAGCAATTTGTAATTGATTACATGACATCTGGTAGGCTGTTTACGAGAAGGGTCCGCAAGTTCACCCACGAACTAAGGATCTTCTATCACACACTGAACAAACCCAAGATGCTGTTTGATGCGAGGAGCAGAATACAGAAGAGGGAGAGGTGGATCAAGGAGAATGAACAGTATCTCGCTGACAACGAACGCGTGACAACAAACAGCGTCACCTTCCAGATGAGCATCTTTCAGGGAGATACCATGAGCCCTCTGCTCGTTTTCACCATACTTCTGCCACTAGTACTTTTAATAACACTAGCAAGACCTCTTATCCATCTCATTCAATTAGGAACTTGCATATCAGTTCGTCAGGTTCATACCTGTACATCCCACGAAGTCAAGATGCGATCCTCTTCTGAATATTTTTCGGATTAGGAATCATGAGACGATTGGCAAAGAAGCGTTCTTTCACAAATTTTCGGAGCAAGTGACGCCGACCCTTGGCCTAGATCTCAACATTAGAAGTCAGGAAGTGTGTTGCTCTATCTGGATGCCTCACAGATGCATGAATCATTTTATTTCCACGTACCCTTTTTCCAATAAGGGACGTATTTTGCACTTATTTTTGGAAATGTAACGGAAAGCTTTTGGGAAAAGATGTGACAACGCGTATTTCAAATCCGGAGTTAAAAAAAAATTGTTTTTGAAAATTACGGACAATATGTAACTCTTTTCATTGCGGACAAATAAAATGCGTTAACATAACACAGATCGAAAAAAATGAACTCTTTTTGTACCCAGCGTCTGGACTGTGTTGACCCCGAAGAATTTTGATGTCCTAAAAACGAATCCCTTGTCCAAATATAATTTTTCCTGTACGTCAGAACTTCGAGATATTCTTCCACCGTCAAAAATTTATAAAATCCTGTCCCTCAAGCAATAAAAATGTTCCCTCCGTTTTACTGAAATCTGATATCTATAAAGTAAATTATAATTTATCTTCATTTCGCGGAATTAATTATTTGTTGCGATTTCGAAAATACGTTCCAAAATTTTACAGACTATTCCTGAAATTCGTAAGCTTGATTTTCTACATAAATGCATGATTAAAAAAGTAATTTCAATTCTTAAACCCAAAACTTTTTTTGGTTTACAAAAAAAATAACTTTTTCGTGAAAATTTAGGAAAAGATTGCAGCTCGTCATCCATTCTTTAAGGATGATATTTAAAGTTAATGATTAAATACATTTATTAAATATCAAGATTTTTATCAGATACAATTAAAGCGTGATGAGGTGGAAAATTTTCATTTTTGTCTTCCAAAATTACGAAATTGTTTGTCTTTTTTTGACGTTTAAAGCACGCAAAGGAGGATAAACAGATATTTCGCAGTTGATAAAAATGTAGCTTATCATTATTTAATGCTTGGACAAGGCTGTGATAACATAAGCAATATAATTATTTTTCAGAGTTCAAACATTTTTACACGTGTTAATAGCCAAATTAAATTTTGACAAAATAACAAAATTAATATCAAGGCGTATTGAATACTATGAAACTCGAATTTAAATAATTAAAAAAGTAAATTCAGCGAATAATATCAATATCAGTGATGTAGATGATTCATTGTATGTATAAGAGAGTAAAGAATGTTGAAAAAACGTAATTGAACTTGTTGAATTTTCTACTGGAGAACATAAATTCTTAACGCAGAATGTAACGCATAATTAATATTTTAAACAAAATAATTTATATTTCTAAACAAAAGGAGATGAGCTCATAAGAAACGAAATTTCAACAGAATATTTTAATCCTTAACTAAAAAAGATTAATTTTCAACCAAGACGATGAATTATTTTCTCCAACTTTAATAGAGGGGCTTCGAATTTCGTTTTTTTTTGTTTGCTGACTTTCTGGTTCCTTGAAATTTGACGAAGGAGATTCAAATTTTGTTTCTGTTCGCTAATGACTTTCTGGCTTAAACTAAGCTGATGAAGGAGCTTTTAATTTATCGTTGTTGGCTGCTGATTTTCTAATTTCCCGAATGTCGATGAAGAAGCTTACAATTTGGTTTTTGTAGGCTTCTAAATTTCGGGTTTCTTTAACGTTGATAAGGGAGCTTCGAATTTGTAAATATTAAAAAAAAAGCGTTCTCAAAAATTTTCAAAATATGCTCACTTTTTGAATTTTTATTCAAAATGGCTGGTCAACGAACTTGACCTTCATTTCAGGACACTTGAAGTATACACCAAAGCCCAATCTAATAATTTCATTCTCTTGAAAGTTATCGTACTAAAAAACTAAAAATCTACAGACAGACATACAAACAGACTGACAGACAGACATTTTGTAAAAATGCGTTTTTTGGGTTATAGGATGAAAATGTAAAAATATTCTAAATGAAAAAACTCCCGGTTGTCTGTAAAGTTCTAAAACGTACGCATTGCCTTGAATTACCCTACATTTGCTCACTCTTTAGGTATGGTCAAGTCTGACCCTGCTTTATTTTTTCTACTACTTTTTGGTCTGCTCATTGACCTCATTTTGGGTGAGCTGTCTCTGGCAGGGATTTTTTTTATCCATGAACAGATCAAAATAAGGACATTTGAAAACTTTTAATTTTGCATCTAGCGACTTTAAAATAACATAATCTGCATCTGCCAACTTCTCCGACTCCAATGATATATTACTTGCCTAGAATGGTTAAAAATTGGTAAGAATTTAATTTAAGAAACTAGGGTGGTCCAAAAATGCATTGAAATTTTTTTACATACATTCTCATCATTTACGATTAAGAAAGTATTAAAATTGTCCGAAATTTGATACCACATTCAGGACGTAACTGAGGAAAATAACCTAGAACATCTACAAAGGGGATCATTGAGTTTATTGAAAAAATAATCAGGACTAGTTCTAATGTCCTATCAGTATTGGATCCAATTTGAATTGATAGTTACAATATACTGAATAGAGTACAGTAATCGCAACTTGAACAAAATTCTCAATGATAATCCATATCAGGTAGATCGCTGGTTAAAGTGATAATTTTAAAACATTATCTACTTTATAATTAAGCATGATTGGACGACGGACACCTACTGGAGTTCCATTGATTTCTTCTCTCGTTAATGGGGTGACCTTCCCTCTTTGCATGTTTATTTTTACCCGTCTTTCGCCGTGATTTGTAACGTGTCCATATATTCCAGCAAGAAGATTATGAGTCTCCAATATTGCATAGACGTCACCATTGGATGTTGACAATACAATCTGTTCTTGAGTTGGCATAAACCCATAGGAATTTCTTCCTGTTTTTAGTCTCAGTTTTTTATCAGGAGGAAATGCGTATCTTGAAAGTTCGAATGTAAGACTTCGATCCGCAAAGGGAGTAAGCCGAATAAATGCAAGTTGTTCAATTCCAGATGAATGTCCGTCTGATGAAGGAAGCCTTGTAGGAGGAACCAGGGTTCTGGCAGGAGCAGCTTTGGACTCAGGAGGAGACCTGGACCTGCCACGAAGAGCGGATTCGGCAGGAGAAGCAGATATTTCAGGAGAATGATTTCTTTTAGAAGAAGAAGAAGAAGTAGGTCCGTCACGAGACACATCAGAAATAGGGCGATCATTAGCGAAAAAGTCGAATGGTGTACTTGACTCTGCAACAAGGAAGAGAGAAATTAGCCTCGCAGTCTCATTTTTGAAATCTAGAGGATATTCATAATTTTGGGATTGTTTTTCCCCATTTCGGGAATCTTCCAATGTTGGTCTGAATTTTCATTCATCTATCGATACGATTTTGCTCTTCCTCATTTAGACGAAGTTAGTGATGTGGAACATGATTTCGGACCGGGTGAGTTTCAGGTTCGCAACTCGACCCGAAAACACGAAATCTAAACAACCAGAAATAACCGGATATTTGAGGAAATTTTGTAATTGAAGTTTCGGCCTGATTGGATTTCAGGTCAGTTTAGGTTTTCGATTTTTCGGTTCGATCGGGTTTTCGGGGCGCATTACAAACTCGAAACGCGAGCCGACCCCTGAATTGATAAATAGTAGTAAACAGAATTCAAAGTCTAAAAGATAAGACCATTCATTTCTCAAATGAAATCAAGCCTATCGAGGTTATTTATAAAAGAAACGTAGGCTCAATGCTAGAGATGAATTATCACTTTATTTCCAGTGAAATGTAATTTGGGGAATATTAATTCGTCCGTGAAGATTAGCTTACCAATAGGAATGGGGAAAATCGCTAAGATGATACACAGATTAACAAAAAGGGTCTTCATTTTTAGAAATGAAACTGCGCGCTTGCGAAGAATTGCGAAAAGAGTCTAACTAAAAGATATTCTTGAAAATGTTTCAGTTTATTTAACTAATATTATATTTACATACACATATTATTTAAAACCGCGACATTAATTGTATAACGAAAAGTGACAAAAATGAATCGTCATCTAAGAGAAAGATCAATATTTGCTGAAAAAGATTAAAACATTTTATTATTCGTTTTTCATATGTATACCAGAAGTCCAATTTAAAAGTAAAAAGTATTTTATACATTTTCAATTGATACCTATTTTCAATTGATACCAATCAATTGACACATATAATATTGGAAAAAATGATCCAATTTTGATTCTCGGAATTTATTTATTAAAGATTAAAGATAGCTCGCCGGTCAAAGTGATAATGTTACATCATGCTCTACTTTATAATTCTGCGAGATTAGGCGATGGGCACCTACTGGACTTCCTTGGATTTCTTCGCGGGTCAACGCGGTAACCGTGCCGCTTTCCATCTTAATTTTCACTCGCCTCATAGCGTAATTAACATGCTTATATATTCCAGCAAGAACATTAAAAGACTCCAATATTGCAAAGGCGTCACCATCAGATGTTGACAATACAATTTGTTCTTGGTTTAGCAGAGGCACAAATTTACCTTTTCCTGATAGGATTTTAAGTCGATTACTGGCAGGAAAAGTGTATCTTCGAAATCCGAATGTGAAGTGCGGATGATAAAGGGCCTTAAGCCGAATGAATGTAAGTTTTTCAATTCCACATCCAAGTCCGTTAGAAGTAGGAAGCCGTATAGCTGGAGATATGTGTATGGAGAGAGGAGGAGACCTGGACCTGTCAAGACGAGAGGGTTTGGCAGGAGAAAGAGGCCTTTTGGGAGAATGATTTCTTTCAGAAGAAGAAGAAGAAGTAGTAGTAGGACCGCCACGAGAGACATCAGAAATGGGGCGGTCATTAGCGAAAAAGTCGAACGGTGTACTTGATTCTGCAACAAAAGAGAAAGGAATCAAATGTTGTGTAGCGTTGGTATTTTACGCACAGAACAACGATGATTCTCAAAAGTACGCCATAACTGGTGTAATTTTCAGTTGAAAAAAATTAGACTCAGAGTCTCATTTTAGGATTGTTTTTTCCCATTTCGTGGATATTCGAGTGTTGAGGTGAATTGCTCACCGGATGCAATATCCAACCCGACGCTCGGAAACCCGTAAAAGTATTTTCCGATCGTCTCGAAGGAAGAAAATTTTTAAAATCGAATAATCACTTTTTTGAAAACGTAGAATTCTAGATAATAAGGAAGTGCAACTTTTCCCTCTTAGAATTGTTTTTGTTGGGAAAGGTGAGAAAAATAAGGGACAAGAAACAGACAGCGCTGAGGCTAACGATCCGATTGAAAAGGGAAGATTGAGAGGAACGGGCAAAGTGAGATGAGACAAGGGTAGAAGAAATTAGAAAAGAATTTAGGCAGGAAATGGCTGAACTTAGGAAGGAAATAAGGAAATGGGAAGAAGCAAGGGAAAAGTTGGAGAAAAGGATGTAGGCTATGGAGCAAGGACTAAAAAGAAGGAAGAGCCTAATAAAAAGGTAGATAAGTTGGAAGGTAGAATAAAGATAATAGAAAGCTCAAAACGTGAGATTGAAGGTGGGGAGAGTGTGAATAAGGAGAAGGGAAAGCTGAGAAAAATAGAACAAGGAGTAGAAAGGAAAAAGAGAGAAGAAATGAGAAGAAACATAGTGATAAAGGATCTAAGATTAGAGGAGAAGGAGCTGATGGAAGGAGAGAAAGAAGTACTAGAAAGAATTGATGCTAATTCAGAGATAGAGGGAGTGCGAAGTTTAGAAAGGGAAGAGCAAAGAGTGGAGAGAATGGTACTAGTGAAGCTAAAGAAACTGGAACATAAGAGGGAAGTGATGACAAAGATGAGGGTGTTATATGGAAGCTCGAGAGAGTAAAGGATGATTTAACATGGGTTGAAAGGAACATGTAGTAAAAGTTAAGAAAAATAGCGGAAGAGGGAAGAAAAAAGGGAATAAGAACATGGGCTAAGTATGGGAGAATAGAGATAGAAGGTCTATGGTGGAATTGGAGCGAGGGCAGGGAGGAGTTAGTAAAAAATAAAGTATCGGGGAACTAGGAGAGAAACGAACGGGAGATGAAGTATTCAGAAATAGTAGGAAACAAAAAGAGACGAGAAACAAAAGTAGGGAAGATTGAAGGATATGCTACTGGAATATAGCAGGCTTAGAAAGAAAGGATAGAGAACTTGTGAGATATTTGCACAATGGGATGTGTTTGTAATGATGGAGACGCGGCTGGATGAAAAGGGATGGGAAAGAGTAAGGGGAAGATTACTAAGAGGTTACAAATGGCAGGTTCAAGATGTAAAGTGGAAGAATGAGAAAGGCAGAACAATGAGAGGAATCGTGATGGGAGTAAGAAACGAATGTATAACAGAGAAGGATAAAAAGAGTTGAAAAAACATAAAGAAGAATTAATTGTAGAAGAGATAAATATGGGTGGAGAGAGGTGGAAGATGGTGGGGTTTATGTGAACAGTGATATGCAGCAGAAATCAGGAGAGATGATAGAACTGATGGAAGAAAATAAGCATAAGGAGAAGATGTTAATGCGAGAACAGGAGATAGAGGATAAAGGGAATGGGAATGGTTTATCCTAAACGTAAATATAGAGGGGGATAAGAAAGGGAAATATACACGTTCATTAGGAAAGAGGGGAAAGGTAATTGATTATGTGTTAGTGGACGACGAGGTAAGAGAGAAGGTTAAGAAACTAGAGGTCGGGAACTATATAGAATCGGATCACTTTCCCATAATAGTGACAGTAAAGGGAGAAATAAGTTATAGCAATAAGGCTTATAAAGAAGAAAGAGTAAAAAGAGAAGAAAGAGAGGATTGGTCAATGAAGGTAAAGAACAGTTTAAAGAAAAAGTCAGGAATATCAAAATGGGGGAAGGAAATGTAAACGAGGAAATGGAAAGAGTGCTAGGAGAAATAAAAGAAGTATTGGAGCACACAAGCAAAAAAGAAGTTAGTGAAGGAGGGGATAGAAGTGGATGGGATGCGAATTGTAAATAGAAGAAGAAGTAAGTGAAGAGGGTATTAAGAAAATGGAGAAAAGGGATAAGTAGTGGAGAAGACTATAGGAGAAAAAAGAAGGAGTATACTGAGTTGTGTGATCAAAAAAGAAGAGGAGGGAAATGAAAGTTTTGAATAAGAAGCGGAGGAGGCTAGGACGGCAGAAAAAGTTTGGAAGGTGGTAAATAAAGAGAGAAGAAGAAGGAAAAGATTAAGCCAGGATATTGAGATGATGGAGTGAAACAAATATTTTCTGGAATTACTAGGAGGGGTGGGGGAAGAAAATGGAAGGAGGAAAAGATGGTAGGGAAACAGCTGAGGAGGAGGACATTACAAGGAAGGAAATGGTCAAGGTATTAGGGATGATCAAAGATGGAAGGGCACCTGGTATAGATGAGATTCCAAGTGAAGTATGGGAAGATGGGGAGGACAGAACTAAAGGAATGGGCATGGATAATGTGCAATAGAGTATGAAGAGGAGAGGGTTGGTCAGCGTTAGGGAAAGAAGGAGTAGTGATACCAATAGTGAAGAAAGGCAAAGGGGAGCAGATTAGTGATTATAGAGGAGTGACACTAATGCCAACACTGTAGAAGGTATATGTGAATATTTTATCGGAGAGGTTCAAAAAGAAGATGTGGAGAAAAAGATAGAGCCACCGAATCAGACAGGGTTCAGAAAAGGGATGGGGGTGGTGGACAATATATATGTTCTGAACTATATAGTAAATAAGAGGAATAAAAGGGAGAAAGGGGCAATGATAACAGTGCTCGTGGACTTAAAACCGGCGATTGAGTCATTAGACCGAGACGAGACAAAAAGTTATGGTGAAAAAGGGAATACAAGAGGGATTAATAAAGAGAATATCGAAAAATTTCCTCTGAGCCTACTTTAATTTTATATATTAATATCAGGTTTGGAAGAAGAAATGAAAAGAAAAGGGTGGGGAGGAGTTAGGATAGGGAACGTAAAGATATATTCACTGTCATACGCAGACGATATAGTGTTGATGGCAAAGGATGAAGAAGGGATTGGCGGGCTTAATTACAGGATTAGAGACGTACTTAGATGGAAATAAGTTGAATTTAAATGGAGAAAAGACAAAGATAATGAGGTTTAGAAAAGAAGGGGAAGAAAGGAAGAATGGTAATGAAACAGATCTGGGGAATAGGAAGAAGAAGTAAAAAAAAAAAAATTGGAGAAGGAGAATGTGTTCATTTGATATGCTGGTATGGCCGATATTAGGTTATGGAGCAGAGATATGGGGATGGAAAGAAAGGACAGAGATTGGGAGCTTACAAGAAAGGTATATAAGATGGGCGCAAGGGGTAGAATGGAGGACGCCGGGATATATGGTCAGAGAGGAAGCGCACATAATTTTGAGACGACGCTGAGGGAGGGAAAGGGAGGGGAGTTAGCGAGGAAGTGTTTGATAGAGGTGGAAGAAAAGAGAGGAAGGGCGATGGAATTAACGAGATGGGCAGAAGAAAGGAAGGAGTTATTCAAGGTTAGAGATATAGAAGACGGGACTCGAGTCAACTATGAAGAAGTGGAAAAAAGGGAGAGAGAAGGACAATTAATTGAAAGATGGGGGATGATTGAGGAATTAAAATATAATAAATGCTATAAGATGATAAAGAAAGAAGGAGTACCAAAGTATTTAGGTAAGGGATGGGGAGAGAAAAGATGGACCAGAATAGTAAGATTTAGATTGGCCTAATGGCATGATAACAAAATAATTTTAAAAAATTTCTCATTCGGAGAAGGAAATTTTTTTCAATAATGAAATTTTTTATATTAATTCAATTGATTCAATTGAAGCGCGATGATATGACAATCTTTCATATTTGTGTTTTCTGATGATTACGGAATTGTTTGTCTTTTTTACGTTCAAAACACGTGAAGGAGGATAAAGATAAGAAATATAAGATGTTGCTTATCATTATTTAATGTTTGGTGAAGTCGAATTACACAAGCAATATAATTATTTTTTAGACTTCTCATATTTTTATACGTATGGGTAGCCAAATTGAATTTGAACGCGGCAACAATATTGGGTTAATGAAGGAACATTTACCTAAAAAAACGAACCTTTAAGGAAATAGTTATATTTTCAACTAATTCTTTGCCAGAAAAAGATGAATTCTTAATGAATAATGTAATAGTTGATATTTCAACTAAAAAGGATTTGAAGTTTGATTTAGAAAATGTTGAATTCATCCAGAAAAGACGAATTTTGAACAAAATAGTAGATACCATATTAACAAAATAGATTTATATTTCACCGAAAAGATGAATTTTTAACCAAGAAAAATAAGTTTCTGCTACAAAATAGTTGAACTTTTAACCTAGGACTGCGTATTTTAGCATGACGTCATGGACATGATAGAATAGGTGGAAATGTCAGGAAAGTTATCATAATTGGTACATATTTAAATGTAAATACATAGGATTTTTTGGAAAAAAATATTCTAAACGTTGAAGTAAGTTATAAATGTATAAACAGTAATATTTTTTGAATGTGGAATGCATTTGCCCAATTATGTTTCATCTTTTCGTAATTTGAAGACCTTTCAGTTTGGAGAAATAAAATAAAGAATCCAAAGTTTGAGGTTAGTGTACCAGATCGATTTTATTAGAATCGGGCACTCTAACCTCAAATTTTGTATATTTTATTTCGTGAAACTGAAAGGGCTTCAACCAACGAAAGGATTATGAAAAAGTGTGCAAATGTATTCTACACTCGAAAATTATTACTATTAATACATTTATAACTTACTATAACGTTTAGGATATTTTTCCCCGAAAAATCATATGCATTCACATTTAAATATGGACCTTCCTGACATTTCCACCTATTCTAGCATGACCATGACGTCATGCTAAAATACTTGATCCTATGTTAGTACATCTTTTTGGTTGAAAAATAATTTTTCGATTGAAAATTTAACTAATTTTTCAAAAATTCTTTTTGCATTTCTTGAAAATTGATATTTTCAGTTGAAAATTCAGCTATGTATTTGAAAACTAACTTTTTTTTAAATTATACTTTTCGCTTTTATATTCATTTATTTTGATTTAAAATTAATTAATTTGATTAAAAATTCAACTTCTTTGTTAAAAATCCTTTTTTTGGTCGAAAATTAATTTTTTAGTTGAGAGTTCGACTTTTTGGTAGAAAATTAATCTTTTTGTTCGAAAATTCACCCTTTTGGTTGAAAATTAATTATTTTTTATTGAAAATTTAAGTATTTTGTCCAAACCTTCTATTTTTAGGTTCAAAATTCTTTTTTTAACTGCTAATTCAACTAAATAATTTTGTTCAACAATGATTCTAATTTGAATAATTTTAAATACAAATTGAAAATTCTGCTATTAAAAATTAATTTGAAGTATGGACATTATTATATTTACCAATAGGATTAGGGAAAACCGCTAAGATGAAACATGCAGTACCAATCAGGGTCTTCATTTTTTGAGCTGAATGAATCCACTTGTTGAGAATTACGGCAAGAGTCTAGCTAATAAATATTGTTGGAAATATTTCAGTTTATATAACTATACTCGCAAAACTGAAGCCGGAAAGTTAGATAATTAAATGAGATATCGTTTTAACGCCCCTAAGATTTATAACTCTATTATATACAGTTAAGAGGAACAAAAATTATTTACAACACCATTGAAGTATCAGCATATGTTGATAGACTTGATAAAATTTTATCTCTCATTTTTAGTATGCACTCATCAAGCTGTTCCCATATATCTTTCTAGACCAAATTTTCTGTGGATTCTCCAAGTTTGTCTTTGCAGAATCTATTTCTGAGCCAAATACAACTAAGAAGTGATGCGATTTTGCATCCTTTGAATTCTTTTGAATCCTCCGTGAATTATTTTAACCTTATTTTAACCTTTCAGCTAAGTGACGTTTATCTAAATTATTTGTTATTATTCTTAGATCCGCTTTCGACAATCAGATATAGGTCATGAGTCGACAATCACCATACTGTGTAATCAATTTTAATATTAAAAATTGGGTCGAAAAATAATTTTCATACTTTTAATTCTAGCCAAACCAATGGTTTCTCATTACCAATAGTCATCTAGTCCCACGCGTTGTTGTCCGTCAACTGGTTGGGTATGACACTTATCATTTACCGTGTTTGTGCTAATTTTTGCAAACTTATTTTTCAAAAACCGCACTTTACTTCCACAACAACAAATTAGGGCCGGTCAGCAATATGTTACATAAAGCCTGTTTGTGGGAAAGCCCGTCACTACGTCAACGTTCGCGTCGATCATAGTCAAATCCAAGTGGCTAGGAGCATTCCCACTTTCAAGCGGGAGATATTATATCCCCTGCTGATTCCAGCCAGACTCCAAACATTTCTAAAACAAACTCTAGTACACGATGAAGTTCGCTTTCACTTTAGAAATGTGAAGAACCAATCGGCAACACGAGCCTAGCAGACGATTGGACGTTCATCTCTTGATCACGAGGAGCACTTTAACTCATCAGCGGCTCCTTGGATAGCGCAGTGGTAGCGCATTGGCCTTCCATTCGGTGGGCAGGAATTCGACTCCCTAGCAACATTAGCACCATTGTCATAACTTTTTCCCCGAATATCCTCTACGTTCAATTCCAGATCTTTCAGTTTTTTTAGCACAAATTCTGTTAAACCTTACCCGTAGTGTCACGAATTTGAGAGAATCCAATGAAATCTTCACAAATATCAAAATTTCGTCCCTCCGAATTTATGTCGACAAAGCGAATGATAAAAGTAACTTGCTCCTTGTGACTTGCATCTGGTGTACGATCAATGATTATACTATAATACTTAATTGCTGACTTTCCTGAACACTCTTGAAAACTTGCCTCCAACTTTATGTATGAAAGAAAACACCACTTAGAACTTGCACTGTCTTTACAGGATGATGGATACCTGTATACTGAAAACAAGCTTGCATCAGGTTCATTTGAGATTTTCTGAGAGACCTAATCATAACTGCTTCAAGTATGATTTGGAATTAGGTAGGTGCAGGTAAGCACTAAGCACCTTCTGGTTTTCCTCACGCTGGAAAGCTCTATAGAAAATTGATAGTAGGGCAATAAATTCTTTAAATTTACGCCTACTCTAACTTCACTTGGTCCAAATTGCTATTCAAGTGAGATAATGAATCAGCCAAGCTTATACAAGCATGGTCTTTTCAGATTTTCTAGATAGGGCAATAAATAAATCTGATGCAGAAGAATCATGGAAAGTAGCTTTCCTTTAATAAGTGCACCAGACGCCAATTCAGAAATCTTTTTTGAATGCGAAGATCGAGGAGAGACAAATTATTATTATTATTATTACTATTCTGAAGGTGAGATAAATCTCACCATCGCGCTGAAGTTTTGTTAATTGCCCTGTGAAATTGCTCTTTTGCCTATTAGGTCCCTTTTCTCGGACCGCGTCACATATGATCTTCAGATTAATGAAATGGGATATCTGTAATTTCCGAAATAGTTTGTTGTGCTGAATATGAATCAGTTCCGCGTTTTTCACACACGTCAGCGTTTCCCTTTCCGCCGTTCCGCTATAGACTGAAGTAAAAGTTATTTGAGAAATTCTGAAATCAAATGGGAGGATTTTCTTTGATCTTAGAAACATGATAAAAATATGCCATCTCTCTATCTTAAGTGAATCCATAATCCATTGATACATGTAATATTGGATAGAATAAGCAAATTTTGATTCCTAGAGTTTTATTAGGAATTGGAATGGAAGCTTCTAATGTGTCCCCTCAGGGTTTACATTTTTCTTGTATCTCTTCACTATTCCTTCACACACCCCCCACACACTTACTTGGTGGTGGGAGGGGGACCTACAGTTTAAGGTGGGTTCCGAACCACCAAGAGCAACAGCCTTAAGTACTTAGAGAACCTTTTTCTCTAGAGGTACCGGTCCCACGACTCTCCGGAGATGAACAACTCCCTTGCTAGGCAAGTGTTCACCGCATGGGCCGCCGAGGCTCTTCCAGAGTGCGAGGCGGGAATCGAACTCGCAAGCCGACGGAGTGGGTCCAAAGCCTATGCCTTAACCCCCACGACCATCGTCCCACTTCCTAGAGTTTTATTATTAAATTAGTTTAACGGAAATATAGTTAGGGCAAGAACACTATCACTAAAAGTTAAATTAACTTTTGCTACAACCTAAATTTCATGTGTCAAATATTCGAAATGATATGACTATCAAACTCAAATAATATTTGGTAGATAAAGCTGGATAAACACGCCACCTTCTTGTCAGGTTTGTAATTGAATTACCGTCAAGACAAGTGTTTCTTCCGAGCTCAAAGGTTCAGCCCGTATTCGCCAAAGAAGCAAGCCGAATAAATGTAAGTTGTTCAATTCCACATCCAAGTCTGCCAGGAGAAGGAAGCCTTATAGCTGGAGATGAGAAACCTGAAGGAGAAGGTCCCCTGGCATAAGGAGACCTGGACCCGTCACGAAAAGGGAAATCGGCAAGAGGTAAAATCCTAGCAGGGAATGATTTCTTTCAGAAGAACAAGAAGAAGAAGAAGAAGAAGAAAAAGAAGGTCTGCGACGCAGAAGAGTAGAGTCAAGGTCGCGATTTGGTGAATATTTGAACGGTGTACTAAACTCTGTAATAAGACAGAGAGGACTACACTTCTTTAGCGTTGTTATTCTATGCACACAAAAACGATGGATCGTTTCGGGTTTTGGGCCAAGTTGAAACTGGGTGGAATTAGTACAACCACCTCTAGACGAAACACCAAAGTAAAAGAGAAGTCGCCAAAGAAAGATAAATACGCGCACGAGAGCAGAAGTCGATAAAAATATGCACAGCGTGATAAAAAAGATAAGAGAAGAAGTACGATGAAGAGAAGCAAGTGGGGACAAAGAGAAAGGACGAAATATCGAAAATGCAAGAACAAGGCATGAAAAAAACTCAACTTGAAAATAAAAGAACGAATAAAAGCTCGTGGATGCAGGAAAAGGCCAAGAGTGTAAAGGCAAGAAATTGGAGGAGATTCAGTTAACTGAAAATGAATTTTTTATTTGTTATAATGATCAAGCGAAGGAGGATTCGGATGAGGAGAATGGCAAAGAAGATGCTTTCTTTCAAAAATAATTATCCTCTGAGCAGGATTATTTGACGACTAGGACTACTGACTGTCAGGAATTGAAGAGTTCAGGTTCACAAATGAAACCAAGGCTTCCTGAATCAGAGAAAAAGAAGTCTTCTGCGCCTGCTAGTATAAAGAAGAAGTCTACAAGAGGTACTTGGTTTGCGGAAGAGAAGGAACTAATCTTGAGGCACTCTCTCCCTCAAGAGAGAGAGAGAGAGAGAGAGAATAGGGAAAAAATCATCAGAAAGACTCAGCAGTTTTATTCTTACATAGTATACAATTTAATTACCCTTCACTAAGTGGGCACAATAAGTAGCCTTATGTTAATTGCTTTACCTATACATCTCTGACATACCGATGTTTAGGTAAGTGTGTCTACTTACTACTTTATCGACTAAAAATTAAAATAATTTTTGGCACAAACCACATCTTATTTTGAAAATTAGCCAAATTCTATGACAATTAAGCCTCAAATAATATTTATTTAAGCTAAATTCTGATCCTCGGTTAAAGTGATAATGTTATAACATGCTCTACTTTAAAACACAACATGATTGGGCGGCGGTCACCTACTGGAGTTTCATCGATTTCTACTTTAGTCAGTTGTGTAACCGAGCCGTTTCTCATGTTTATTTTCACCCGCCTCGGGTTGCGACCATTATATTCATATATCCCAGCAAGTGTATTGAAACCCTTCACTATTGCATATACGTCACCAGTGGATGTTGATAATACGATTTGTTCTTGGGTTGGCATAGGCCCACATTTATTCTTTTCTATTTTGATTTTAATTGGTTTATTGGCAGGAAAAGTGTATTTTTGAAGTTCGAATATCTTTTGCGGATTCATAAGGGAAGTCAGACGAATGAATGTAAGTTGTTCGATTCCACATCCATATCCATCAGGAGAAGGAAGCCTTGCAGCTGGAAAAGTGGACCTAGCGGAAGGAGACCTGGACCTGTGACGAAGAGGTGATTCGGAAGATCGTAGAGAACTACCAGAGGAATGATTTCTTTCAGGAGAAGAAGGTCCGTCACGAGGAACACTGGGGGAAGGTTTGCGATCAGGTAAAAATTCGAACGGTGTACTTAAATCTGTAACAAGAAACAGTGGATTACATTTTTTCAAAGTTGATATTGCATGCACAATGTGACGTGGTGTTTTTCACCTGTCACTAGACAATCCATACCATACTTGATTTACAATTTCTTTCTAACAGCATAGTAGGTTAGAAGAACTAGAGTTTTATTGCAGAGAGCACTTTATTATTTTAATTGCATATCTACTCGTTTCATAAATTTAGTTTATTTTCGCAAGTCAAGGTAAGATAAGGAAGAGTCGCTATCCTTGTCCCTCGCATGAGACGCGAGACGCCACTGTGACATTGTTATCCAAGACCAATCGGGAGAAAATACGCCGCCATGTTACCATCTATCAATCACCAGTGGCCCTGGTGGTTTGAAAAGCAACTATTTACTGAAAAATTATTAATAAGAAATTTGTAGCTCTCTTTTTGGTGAACAAGTTTTGTCTGTTAATTTTTTTCGTATCTTGTGCCGTTTCCCTAAAAATTCAGTTTTTCTATTTTAAATGTCTTTTTTTACGAATAAAACGAAAACCACGTGTCCTATCAAAAAGAGATTTTCAGCGAATTTTTAGATCTAATTTTAATGCACAATTTTTGTCGAACCATCTTTTTTTGTATCTTGTATAGTTTGAACGCGAAAAGAGGATTCAGAACATCGATGCGTAAAACTTATCCTTCATATGACAATCGGACCTGTGTGGCGAGAGATGTATGAACAACGCGGCTCACAAACAGATATCGGGAAAACCTGCTAATCGATAGATGTTTCTGCAAAAACGCAGCATCTCTCCAGCGCTACCTATCGATGACCTTGATTGATTACAGGAAACCTTTTGATTCCACCTAACATAGACTCACCATCTGTCTATTGGAAAGCTTGAAGGTTCATCCACACATCGCAAGGTGCATAGAGAGATTGGTACCGCTCTCGAAAACCAGGAGTTTGGGTAGAAAAATTCTCCAAGGTTAATTTGTAGCGAGGATATCCTAACGGCATTTCTGAAGACCCTGATCTCGTCTATAGAAGCGTTATACAACACCTTGACGCTGGAGAGACCTATACATACCTGGGCGTGCCACAAAGCCGCATTCAGGATGCAGCATCTATTTAGAATACTCTCAGATGTAAATACAAACGTCTTCATTGACAGAATAGGTCCTCCGAACGATCGGCGAGGAACAAATCGTCTGAAACGAACATGCACACCGATCCCGGTAGCTCTTCATGTATTTCGAGTTGTAACATGGGTGAAGGACGAGCTCAGATCCCTCGGTCAAGAGGATGCACAGCATCTTCCACAGAAATTTGAAGGATCAGTTGATGTCGTATATGAGCTAAGGTTTGCTCTTCTTAAATCACCCGGATTGAGAATCTTCAGGCAAAAAAAAAATAAATACAAAAAAGGGGTCAGGTCGTATACGCCAGAGTTTGGCGGGTCGCTAGGTGGCAGTAAGAAACACGGTCGGAATTACTGTTGCCGTTATAATACGGTGGCCAGAATAGTCGGGAGCGAAAGTGACAGTAACATTTTCGATAAGCAGGTACAAGAGTAGACCGAATCTTTCCCGGTAGCCGGATTACCGAAAATCCCAGCTCTGTTATGAAATCTGGGCGTTAAAGAAGAATTAAAAATGTTAATTATCCTGGATTTGATTTCTTAAATTTTATTAATATTTTGTAAGGGTAAATAGAGCGAGAGTATCAACAATTATTATTTGTTCATTTGGAAGCAATGTCGTGAAAATACGTATTGTTGGTAGAGGTGACGTGGGATATGTACAAGTTTTACAACATTGCTATCTTATCATTTTAATCAATTTATAAATATTAATTAATCGCGTTCGTTATCTGAACCCTTTTATTTACCACAATTCCCATTTTTTTAACGTACTTTTATTGGCTATCTCTAATTTAACTAGCGAAGTCTCACTAATTCAGATTCGGAGAGTGTCATGTACGTTTTTTGTACAATTTCCCTCTGCCATATTGGAAAAAATGAAACGTATGCCAAGTTGCAATTCAAATAAATGGAAAGGAGGTTAAATAATTATGTCAAACTGCAACTTGAATAAATTAAAATTAGGCTTAATTGCAAACACGAATTATAACGATTAGCTCTTATGAATATGCTGCAAATCAAAGAGTAATTTTAAGTATAGATATTATTCTAATTACCAGCAGGATTGGGTAAAATCGCCAAGATGGAGCACAGAAGACCAATCAGAGTCGTCATTTCTTTTTTAATGTAGTAATCCACTTATAAAGCAATCTTGATAAAAGTCTAATTACCGTTGCTCAAAATGTTTCAGTTTATATATCTATAGTCGTTATCTCATTCGTCCTTCTAAATTATTTGTATGTCTCGAAATTAGGCTAGTGTT
>CAKNXH010001717.1:58267-85699 GCA_932178445.1 Andricus quercusramuli
ATTAAAGAAGTCAAATGACACAAGCAGGATACTTCTTTTCTATATTCAAAACATTCCGCATAATACGTGTTTGTCGGCAAACTAAATTTGTACAGGTTAACGATTTTGGGCGAATAAAGAGAAATCTACTTCGTTTCCCATGAATCATTACAAACTGCCACTTATAGGTTAATAATTTTATGAAGAAAATGTAAGTAACTGAATACAAAGTTTGAACACTTTGGACATATCAAATAAAAATTTCAACAAAAAAGTTGATATTGAACCGAATACTTCAATTTGAAACCAAGTAGATGAATTCGCTATAAAGAAGATTAGTTTTGTACCAAGAGGACGATTTTGGATAAACAGTTTAAAGTTTCAGCCAAATATATGGATATTTAACTAAGAGCTGACCTTCTGGTTTGTCAAGCGTCAATGAAGCAGTTTCGGATTTGGTTTTTGTAGGATATTGACTTAGCGGATTCTAGAAAGCTGATGAGGGAGCTTAGAACTGGTTTTTATTGGCTTTTATTGCTTTTATTGGCTTTTATTGGCTTTGCGAACGTTAATGAAGGGATTTAGAGTTTTTTTTTGGTTGGCTCCTCATTCTGTGGTTTCTTGAACTTTGATGGAGGAGCTCTCAATTTGTAAACTGCTGACTTTCTGGTTTATTGAACGTCCGCCTGTATAAGAAAGATTTTAAATTATATAAATACGAACTCAGATTTCAACTGAAACTCCTACGCTCAGACCACTAGCAGGTCGAAGCGAGAGATTTCGGGGGATGCACTGAAATGCGGTGAAAACCCGCTCGAAACCGGTTCACAGGAATTTTTGCTTCTTGAGAACTCAAGGGTAAATTGGAATTTCATTTTCTGGCGGAGATTTTTGGAGGTCGGTTGTTAAACCTGAGGTTGGAGTTACCGCCAAAACGCTCGGCCAGTTTTCTCCAAGTGCTGCCCGGTACTGAAATTTATTTTATCACTTTAAAATGATGCGAAACTAACCCGAGTCGTGAAATTCTGTTTACTACCGGTATAAATTCCCGTTTTTAATCTTCTTTTTCTCTCCTGAGAGGCGAGAATATAAGGAGGTGGCGGGCCAGGTAGGAGCCGTCCAAAGCAGAAGGAAATCCTCCCCGTGAAAAAGGCGGGTAAAGCAAAAGCAAGAGGCACAGGACACTGACATAAGCACTGTTGACTCTCTCAATTTTCTCTTAGAATTTCTGCATATATTTCATAAACCACTGGCATGAGAGTGATCCCTCTATACTCCTCTACCTTCTTCCCCTCCCCTCTCTTGACAAGCGGTGCCAAAAGCCCTGTCATCCACTCCTCCGGCCACCCTTCTCCTTTCCACACCTTGGTGCAGAACTTCCACGTCCCTTCCCTAACCTTTTCTCTTCCATACTTCATCATTTTGTTCTTCATACCATTCTCTACTGTAGCCTTGTTTCTTTTTAGTATATCTATTGCTTTATGCACTTCTTCTCTTGTTATTCCGTTCGCTCCCTCCATTTCTCCCTGGACTATTCTTCTATTTTCCCCTTTGATCCTATTTTGTTCTCCCCCTAACAGACCCTTGAAAAAATCTGTCCACTCACCCATTTCTATTTCTTCATTCACGCCCATCCTTCCCTCTCTTTCCCTATTTATCACATCTCAGACCCTACCTACTTTGATCGCTCATTCTTTCTTGTATTTCTCCTTGCCCCCTTGCTTTTGCTATTCCAGCATGCTCTCGTGTTCTCTTTTTCTCCTATTGTACTGCGCCTTCTCCATTTCTCCTTTCCTCCATTTTCTTACACACCCTTTCATTCTTATTTTACTCTCCCTGAATTCTTCGTCCCACCAGCCTCTCTTTCGCCTCTTCTCTTCCTTCATTTGTACCCATCTCATCCATTACGTTCTCAATAGACACTTTCAGCCTTTTAATTAACAAGTCTACTTCCTCCTCTTTTTCATAAATAACATTCTCCGTTTCCATTTTTTGTTCGAACTCTTTTAATTTATTTACCCACCAGACTCCCATATTCGTGTTCCTTTCTCCCCCTCTTTCCGTTCTCCCTCTTTCGCTCTCACGGACGCCACTTATTAATGCAGCTATTACCGAGAAGTGCTCGGATCCTATCTCATTCCCCACCTTCATACTGCCTATCATATTCCTCATTCTTTCTTTCGCCAGAATATAGTATATAACTGTTTCTCCCTTACCTATAAATGTGATCTCTCCTTTCTCGTCTCCTTTCATATTGCCATTACATATGAATGATCCTGTTTCTCCTATTACTTCTAGTAACTTCCTCCCCTCCCGGCCTGTCTCCCTATTTTTGGAGCTCTTTATATAGGCCTCCTTTTCTTCATCCTAAATACCTTCCCTTGCTCGCCAGTCCAGACATTCAAGTCACCTCCTATCAAAACCAACTCTTCTTTCTTTTCCTGCATCCACCTCCTTATCACTCTCCAACCTTCCTCTTCGCTTCTTTTTCTTTATACACAAACCACCGCTATTTTGACTGTTCCAATTATAATCCTTCTTTTCATCGTTCCATCCTTTTCCTCCCTGTCCTACACTGTTCTCCCTCTTACTGCCAATTATTTTCTCACTCCTGAGACCATGCCGCATATCAGTCTACCTTTAACGTGTTCCTTTCTTAGTTCTTGCATTGTCTGCACATTACCTTTAGGTAACATCTTTTTCATCCCCTTCGCATCCTTTTCATCCGCCCAGGTTTCACTTATTATGATCATATCCCACTTTTCTACTCACGCCAAAACCCTTCATTCTTATTTTTTAAGCCTGACACATTCCAGAAAGTTGTTTTCACGTTTTTTTCTTGCCACTCCTCACCTATCCTCCTCACTTTTCTTCCGTCTTTCCATTTAGAATCCCCGCTGTTTGATCTCTAAATTATTTGGCCTCTTCCTTTTTTCAACCTTTCTCAACTCGTATACCCTTTTTCCTAATTTCTTCTAATTCTCTCCCTATCGATACCATGCGCATCTTTTTCCTCTCTACCCATGCCCTGTGCTCTATTTGTCGTTTTCTTTTCCTCTCCCTCAATTTCAAATCCTCTTCAAATCTTTCTCTTCTTCTTCTCAATAATTTTGTTCCTCCATTATTTTTTTTTCTTCTCCTCACTTCCTATTTTTACTAGAAACATGCCTTCTTTTCCTTCTTTCGTTCATCCTATTCTCTTGACTCCTTCTACCCTTATCTGAACTCCAATATCTCTCAAAAGATTTTTGATTTCCGCTTCCTCTGTTTCACCCTTCACTTTCAATCCATTAACTACTATGTTATTTTTTCTCTTCGCCCTTTCTTTCCCTTCCAATTTTATTTCAATCTAGCTCAGTCTCTGTCTATTCTCCATGCTCTCTAGTTTACCCCATACCTTGTCTTTCTCCTCTTTCTAGGGTTTATCCCACTCTTCCCACTTTTCTTTTACTTTTCTCACTTCCCCCTTACGTCTTTCTCCCTCCTATTCATATCATCCAGTCTCTTCCATGTTTCCTTTCTAAACCCTTTTATGAGGGCTTCTAGTTTCTCAAACATCCCCCCATCCCCCTACGTCTTTGTGATGTTTTTCATTTATCAAAAATTTCTTGCTATCATTGTGCCTTTCTGAATCATCATCCCCTTCCTTCCCTCTATTTCTGGACGCGCTCACCACTTACCTTACCCAGTGCTCTGCGACGTTTCCCGATCCTGAATGGCCTACCTCTTGCACAACTTACCTTCACCCTTTACACCTAGCCTTCACTCACCCTTCTTTCTTTGTACCTGATCTCCGCACTCACTGCCTTTACCGCATTCACACACGGTGATTTCCTTCAGCAAAGCCAAAAAATATTCAATCGCTGTCCCTTTGTGTGATTTGAAAATTCCCTGATTTTTCAATCATGATAACTACTTGGAAACTTCAGGTTTTATTAAGTATGGATCTATAGGCAATTACGTTTCACGAAAGCTCATGTTTGAAAATGACTTCCCCTTTCACAAACTAAGGATTCTAAAGAGTAAAAACATACATATATGTAACATCGGATAAAAGGGAATAATGCTGATTCCTAAAATTCCTTTATTAATTAGTTTTAATACAAAGACAGTAAGGGCTAGTTTTAATGTCCTACCAGTATTGGATCCAATTGGTATTATTAGTTACGATTCACTGAACCGGATACAGATATGGCAAACTGAACGAGATAATTTTGAAATTCGACATTACTGTCAATGAAAATTAAAATATTTTTTGGAAAATCTACATCTCATACATAAAATTAGTCGAATGCTATGATTATCAAACTCAAATAATATTTAGTGAGGCTACTGATGGATACCCGGTTAAAGGGATAATGTTGAAACATTCTCTACTTTAAAATTATACTTGATTCGGCGGTGAACACCTACAGGTGTTCCCTCGATTTCTTCTCGGGTCAATGGAGTAACCGTGCCGCTTCTCATATTTATTTTCGCTCTTCTTTTGGCACCAATGGTATACACATATATCCCAGCAAGAACATCAGGAGTCTCCAAAATTGAAAAGACGTCGCCATTGGATGTTGATAATACAATTTGTTCTTTAGTTGGAATAGGCTGATATACATTAGTTCCTATTAATAGCTCAAGGTGTTTATCGGCAGGAAAAGTGTATCTTCGAAGTTCGAATTTGCGCTTATTCACAAACGAAGTAAGTCGAATATACACAAGTTGTTCAATTCCACACGTAGCTCCGCCTGGAGAAGGAAGCCTTGTCGGAGGAACCACAGACCTGGCAGCAGGAACCATGAACCTGGCAGGAGGAACCGTGAACCTGGCAGGAGGAACTGTGGACCTGGCGGGAGGAACTGTGGACCTGGCAGGAGGAACTGGGGACCGGGCAGGAGGAACTGTGGACCTGGCAGGAGGAACTGTGGACCTGGCAGGAGGAACTGTGGACCTGGCAGGAGGAACTGTGGACCTGGCAGCAGGAGCCCTGGACATTGGAGGAGACCTGGATCTAATGCGAAGAGAAAGTTCACCAGGAGAAAGAGACCTTCCGGAAGAATTACTTGTTTTAGAAGAAATAGGACGGCCACGAGAGACATCAGAAATAGGGTGGTCATTAGCGAAAAAGTCGAACGGTGTACTTAAATCTGCAACAAGAGAGCGCAGATTACATTTTTGGTAACGTTGGTATTTCATGGATAGGAAAAGGAACTCCTTTTACCAAAAGAAAAGAATTACACGGTTAGCGTTTCAGAAAAATCATCTTTAAATTTTATAGTGCCGAAATAGATTGAGTATAGGTATCACTATATTTACCAATAGGATCAGGGAAAATCGTCAAGATGAAACACATAATACCAATTAGGGTCCTCATTTTTAGAAATAAAGCGGTCAACTTGTGAAGAATTGCGATAAGAATCTGACTAATTAATATTCTTGAAACTGTGTCAGTTTATATAATTATAGTTGCTATCTATTTAATTCTTCTAATTATTTGTATTTCTTAATGCCGCCTCTTCCAAACTGTAGCCGGAAAATTACATAATTAGAGGAAGGATTGACCTTGAGGATTGTAATGATGTTGAATTTACATACATATTCCAATTTACTTTTTCATCAGTTTTAATTCTTCTTGTTAGTGCTCTTAAGCTTCCTTTCTAAAAACCCTATAGACAGTTATTTTCATCCGCATTTACTATTTTATCATTTGGCATGTCTCTGTCAATTTTCCTTATTTTCACTTTTCTTTTCTTATTTTTCTTTTACTTCTTTCACGGGGGGAAATTTTAAAAGTAGCCAATCTTTTTTGACTAATTTCTGCAGTTTGTAATTAAATATTTAAAAACTATGCTAGAAGAAATTTGACTTTTAGATCATTTGATAATTTGAGAGATTTGAAAAATAAAAAAGTTAAGATGATTTAGAAATGAAATGATTGAATATAATTATGATGACCTAGATTCTTATCAAATACAATTGAAGTATGATCATATGGAAACATTTACTTTTGTCATGTGACAATTACGCAATTGTTTCTCTTCTTTGACGTTAAAAACCAGTGATGGAGAATAAACCCCGATTAAGTAATTAAAAAAAAGTTTGTTTATCATTACTCAATATTTGCAGAAGCCAAATTACGCAAGTAATTTAATTATTTTCTAGATCTTACAAACTACGAGTGAAAAATCTATCATTATACAGAATTGCGGTACATCATGCATTATATAAGAAGATATAAAAGATAAGAAAGTGTTAGGTCTTTTTTTTAGCCCACACTCAACTATTATTAAAACATCGAATTTTTCCTACTCTAATACTTTTATTTAAATGCTTTTTTATTTAGCCATTATTTACTTAGATGATTTGATATATTGATCACATAAAAAACAGAATGTAATTTTTACAAAGATTTGAGAGTATTCTTCACCTGCGACAAAAATTAACCTCGGCCATCAGGATGTTTTTTTTTTATTTTCTGAATTATTTATAAAGAACTGATTTTTCTCTGATTGAAATATTTCGCCTTTTTTAATTCAACTCGCGACGAGTCGGCACTTTTTGATATTTTGATGTAACATTCATCAAAAATATGCATTGACATCTTCTGCGACCGATGACGTTAGCAAAAATTGAAAATGTTCATTTGAAAAAAAGTTAACAATTTTTTGCCGAGGCGTTGCACAATTAGTGCACTTTGATCGTTTCGAGATTTGAGCGAATTTTTAACAAGCAAAAACTGTCAGTGAGAAAGTTCGTCACGAAGTTTCAAAGAAGTTTTCTGGAAATTTTTAGCTGAATTGAAATAGTAGTTAAGAAACTGTTAATGTTTTAGTTTTCCAACGCAATCGATTTTCTCTCGCAGATGCAGATCATTTTTATTTAAGATACGAAAAATCAGGACTTACTCTAAGTCACATAAAAGTGGTAGTGATAATTCAGCCAATAACAGTCTAGCAAGGGGGATTTATTTACATTTCTCGAACCGTACATTATATTCAATCTCTCTTCCTCTTGTGAATCCAAAATCCACTGATTCTTCAATTATGATCTAAATTTCAAAAACATTATTGGATCCAATTTGTATTGTTAGTTACAATCATCCTGGGTTAAAGGGATGATGTTTCAACATTCTCTACTTTATAATTATATATGATTTGGCGGCGAGTACCTACTGGAGCTCCCTCGATTTCTTCTCGGGTCAATAGAGTGACCATGCCGCTTCTCATATTTACTTTCACCCGTCTTGGACCAGCATGAGTATACATATATATCCCAATAAGAATATCAGAAGTCTCCAAAATTGCAAAGACGTCATCATTGGATGCTGATAATACAATTAGTTCTCTAGTTGGTATTGGACTATATACACCAGTTCTTATTAATAGTTGAAATGGTTTATCGGTAGGAAAAGTGTATCTTCGAAGTTCGAATGTACGCTTATTCGCAAACGAAGTAAGTCGAATATAAATAAGATGTTCAATTCCACATGTAGCTCCGCCTGGAAAAGGAAGCCTTGTCGGAGGAACCATGGACATGACAGGAGAAACCACGGACATGGCAGGAGGAAGCGTGGACCTGGCAGGAGGAACTGTGGACCTGGCAGGAGGAACTGTGGACCTGGCAGGATGAACCACGGAGCTGGCAGGAAGAGTTGTGGTCTCAGGAGGAGACCTGGACCTAACTCGAAGAGAAAGTTCGCCAGGAGAGAGAGACCTTTCAAGAGAATGATTATTTTCAGAAGAGGAAGTAGGAGCGCCACGGGAGAATTCAGAAATGGGGCGGTCATTAGCGAAAAAGTCGAATGGTGTACTTGCATCTGCAACAAGAAAGTGGAGATTGAATTTTTGATAACGTTGGTATTTTATGCACAGGAAAACGATGATTCGCAAGAGTGCGCCAAATCTTGAGCCCCGACCGAGCCCCGAGCTCTACCCCTAGACGAAGTTAATACTAATAAGAAGAATTTAAAGCCTCAGAGATTAGGCAAAGTATTTTTAATTGGAGGAGACAGGAACAGTTTTCATCATTATATGAATGAGATATCTTAGGTTCAAAAACATTTACGTTGATGGAGAATTTATATTTAAATTATTCTACGTCTAATTTCAGTATGATGAAATAGATTAAGTATGCACCTAACGTAATATCCCTAGTACTAATAGCGATACTTCACTCATTTAGATTTATTTCCATGTGCCGAACAAAATTTTCTTTAAAAAAAAAAAAATAGAAATTTAAAGTATAGGTACATGTCACTATATTTACCAATCGGATTAGGGAAAATCGCCAAGATGAAATACATAATACCAATTAGGGTCCTCATTTTTAGAGATAAAGCAATCTACTTGTGAATACTTGGGAATTTTCCCCAATCTTTAGTATGGAAAAGTCCACATTTTCGTTGGGAAAAATCTTTTTTCCCAAGATTTGGGAAAATTTTCCTAAAATTTCTTATAATTCACGAAAAAATTGAAGAGAATTCTCTAACATTTAGGAAATTAGATGATTCATACAATTTTTGTGGAAATTTTCCTAAACTAATGGTAATTTATACCAAAGTTTGGAAATATTCCTTACAATTTGGGAAATGTAATGATTCCTACTGAATGTAGGGAATCGTTCCAAGAATAATGTTTGCTTTTCCACGTTGATCATTCAGTTTCCGAAAAACTTCTCTGAAAATAAGGCTTCTTCGGACTCGTGGCATCAGGAATATCCTGGAAGCTAGTAGACTTCCTGCATTTTTTGACTAGTATAGGGCTGGATTCTATTGGAGATTGTGGGCTTTTAAAGCACCTGAGTTGTCCCAGACCTTCACTCAACTCCGGGGAAAGGAGTCCTCGAGGGTTTTCATCGAAGGAGAGCTTCGAAACGGAGGAACTCGCGTTTGGAGAACGGAAAAGACAGGAGCGGACCTTGGAGAGAGTAGGGGTCTTTTCGTGCCTTTCGTTTTGCAAAGAGAGGGATCTTCTCAAGATGGAGAAAGATTTGGTGCGAGAGAATTTGGTGCTTGCGGGATCGATTCCCGCCTCGCACTCTGGAAGAGTCTCGGTGGCCCATGCGGTGAACACTTGCCTAGCAAGGGAGTTGTACATCTCCGGAGAGTCGTAGGACCGGTACCTCTAGAGAAAAAGGTTCTCTAAATACTTAAGGCTGTTGCTCTTGGTGGCTCGGAACCCACCTTAAACTGTAGACCCGCCTCTCGCCACCAAGTGAGTGTGTGGGGGTGTGTGAAGGAATAGGGAAGAGCTACAAGAACAATGTAAACCCTTAGGGGACACATTAGAAGCTTCCGTTCCAATTCCAATATGAGCACCTCAGAGAAAAAGGAAGACTTCGCAAAGTCGTGAGGAAAAACGAGGCAATTATCGTTTCGCTGTCTTGCTGTTCAGGCATTCTGCATAAGAGTTTTTTTTTCTAAAGGTACTTGTCTAGTTTTTCGTCACGACTCTGAGGAGTCTTCCTTTTCCTCTGACGTGCTCATATTTCCCTCTCCGCTTTGGTTAAGTGAGAATTGCACATCTGACGAAGGAGGATCGAAAATCCGAGACGATCCCGACTTGATATGTCAACATCCAAAACAAAGTCGAGCCGAGCGAAAACCGACCCGATCTACTATCGATACTGGAAGCTAGGATCGGTTTGGGATAATGTTGAGATCGGAAAGTATCGCCCGACGGCACCACTAGTTTCTCTAGCAACTACGGCGCTTCCATCAGTCCATCTCTGATTTTATAAACATGTTTTGCTTAGTTCCGCAGAATTCCTCTAATTTTTCTGTACAGACTCCCTTTGGACAGGCAGTCTGATTACTTCTTCTCTCTTATGGGTCGATTCAAGCTTATATTACTTTACGTGAGACTTCGCCCGCACTTTTTTATCCCGCTTTCTGCACTTTACAAAGACTGCGATTTAATTGTTCATTCTTCATATTATTGCAACGAGCGGCTAAAAAATGTACGCTTCGACGCCGCAGAGCACTGTATACAGGAGTAAGGTCTTAGTTCTCTAGGAGACGACCTGATAAGCTGGAGAAACCGTATGTAACACACTCCGCGGTGACACGCAACCTTCAGCAAGGTAGTTCGCGCCTTTGAGCATTCAGCAGAAGCACGTAGTACAGGGCTCGTCTATCGATGTCTATTGAGGTCGCCTCTCATAGCACCTAGACCTTACCCCTGTATGCAGGGCTCCGCGGGGGTCAAGCGTACATTTCCCTAGCTACTCGTAGGATAAACTATAGAGACGAGCAAGTAGATAACGACATGTGCCAGGAGGTGTTTGGGGGTGAAACAAAGATTATGAAAGAACTGGTTAGGAGTCACAAGTCGCAGTTGACAGTTGACAGGGTGGAATTAGAGGACTCTTCCGATAAACACATGAAGACATTGAAATGGATGCACTACATAATAAATACAATGGAGTCCTTCTTCAAGATGAAGGGAAGTATGTTCCTTCCAATAAGGAACGGAATATTAGATGTGAAGTACGAGTTAGCTGTGGCAACTCCTGCCCCCGTGCATAGTACCATTTGAAGGACAAGAGAGCATAACGCAATCTCCCAGATTTGGGATCAGTGAGAGGGACGCGTAGCCGCGAAGAGTGAGGTTATAGAGGAGCAACTTGCTAGCAGGCGTGAAAATAAGAAGGAAACCAAGCGACGAGCGCGGCCCAAATCGGTTTTCATAAAAACGACTTCAAGCTACGCCGATGTCCTAGAAATACCTCAAGAACTACCTCAGTTACCTCTAGAGGGCAAGACAAGACAAACCTCGGCCATCAGGGTGGCTGTCGGGGACGTGTGAACCAGTCCCCTGGACTGACGTGAAGGTCATCTACCTTGACGAGATGACGGAGGAGGAACAGGTGAAGGACGCTGTGGAGAGGAACTTAGGGCGGAACCGGACTGGTGAAGTAAAAGTCCGTGTAATAGGAAAATGCTTTAGAAGAAATCGGAAAGCCTTCGTGGAGTTGAAGGAGGAGATACCACAAGGCCAGAATAGGACAAATTTAAATCGGTTGAGAATTCTGTAGAGTGAAGTAGAAGACGGAGGTTAATGAGGCTCACCGCTGCCAGGGGTACGGATACCTGACAACGATGTGCGGGGTTCTCGATCGCACAAATGGTTGCAGGAGTTGCTTCAAAGAGGGGATGAGCAGTTAATGTTCCAGAATGTAGATTTTTGCTTTTTCCTAAATTGAAAATTCCATTTCTTATCATCATCAAACGTTTCAACCTTTTTCATCAATTTTTGAAATCTAATATTAACGAAAAATGGTTCAATGGTAAGCTTCATTTTCTACGTACATTTAATATTGAAAAAGTCATTTCAGTTCTTAAAATCCAAACTTTTTCATTGCTTAGAAAAAATAAATTCGTTCCGATTAATGAAGAAAGGTCACGAATATTCGTCCATCTTTCTGGGATGATTTTTTAAATTCGATCACTAAATATGATTAATGAATATCAAGATTCTTATCGGGCCCAATCAAGGGTGAAATGACATCGTATATGTTTATTTCTGTCTGCTGACAATTAAGAAATTCTGCCTCTTCTTTCACATTTAAAACCAGGGAATGATAACAGAGATTTCGCAATTTTCAAGTATATTTGCTTATTATTACTCAATGTTTGGAGAAGTCGTATCACGTACGCGATATAATTTATTTTAGATTTCAAACTCTTTTACACATGATAACACATTGTTACATTATAGACCAACAAAATTATTTCTTCACAAAAAAAATGTCAGCAAAATAGTTCAATTTTCAGCAAAACTGATGAACTGGAGTGGGGGAAGAATACCCATTTTCGTTAGGGAAAATCATTTTTCCCAAGATTTGGGGAAATTTTCCTAAAAGTTTTGATAATTCGCTAAGAAATTGGAGAAAAGTACCTAAAGTTTGGGAAATTAGATAATACCTACAATGTTTTGGGAAATTTCTCTCAACATATGTTTCCAAAAATAATGTTTGATTTTTCAGGTAGATTAGGTAAATTTTCTAAAAATTCTCGAAGTGTTACCGTATGTTCGGGAATATATTTT
The DNA here is from genome assembly GCA_932178445.1 of Andricus quercusramuli. Taxonomy (NCBI): domain Eukaryota; kingdom Metazoa; phylum Arthropoda; class Insecta; order Hymenoptera; family Cynipidae; genus Andricus; species Andricus quercusramuli. Next base: position 70,285 of record CAKNXH010001717.1, read on the forward strand.
GCCCTAAAATATTTGATGAAATAGTACGATATTTTTTATTTTGTGGTCCACGTCAGAATGCTACGTCGAGCTGACCATTGCTTTTTTTATTAATATTCTACAAATTTTGGGGAATTTTCCCTACATATTTTCCGGGAAAGTTCTCGGAATTTGAAGCATTATTATACAATAGCATAGGGAATATTCCCCACCAAATTTTGGGGAAAATTCACCATTTTTTCGTCGAATTACCAAAACATGAAAAGAAGATTTTCTAGGAAGCCGCAGAATTGTCATTCTTTGCAATATTTTTTTAAAGTTTCCACCACTCAAAATGAATTCAATCCTAAGTAGAGTAAGGCACATAAAGTGAACCAGGCTTTGAGAAAGAAATTGATATCAAAAATTCTATATGCGATAAATGTAATAATAATAATCAGTGAGAATTTGAAGGATAGTTAAATGCGGTGTTTAATTTACCTCAACATTTATCAGAATCTGAAAAATCAATTGAAATAAGCTCATGAGCATAAGAATGCAATTTTTGGCACACCAGTTACACGAAAGCGACGTCTTTAGCGGAACAAGTATTCTTTGGCTTCTAGCTCTCTTCTTCTATCTTCTTTGGGTTTTTGTGAAATTTTAGTACGATTTCTCATTAATTTTTTTTATATGCTAGCCTATCCGATTTTATTTCTCAAAAATAATAGTAGATTCAAGGCTTAAACCTCATTCTCGATTTGCATGTGTTTTCCCCAGACACTTCGAAGATGGCACAAACTTACCCTTCTTCTATTCCTCAACGTTTTCCCGAAATTAGAAATAACATTGACCATTTCGTTTGCCATAGCCAACTCTAAAATTCGGACGAAATATCTTAGTTAGGAAGTAATCCTAGAATCCTGAAAACATCTGCCTCTTGGTCATCAAGTTCATTCAAACAACCTTGCAATAAACTTTACTGATCCTCAGTTAGATGTTAGAGGATTATGATAGAGTTGATCTGCTCCAGGTAAAATAGTGACCCAAGTGTCTCTCCGCCTACCTTCATAGCGTCCGCTATGTGACGTCATGGAAGATGTTGGTCATTTAGCCTCAAATTTGTACATTTGGGCTTCTCTCCTTTCCTTTCATCAAAGTAATTACCCTCAACTGCCCCGGCCTGATCAACTCTTGCCAATCTTCCAGGAGTGGGAGAATTACTCATGCAACCCGGGTGTTTCCTTTTGCCCCGGATCCTCAATACAATTTTGTCTTCGGTGCAGTTAGATAACTTCAACAACGATCCAGTGAGAACGAACCGATTTTCCATCCAGCAGTAATCTTCGGTTCAACCATGATCGAATCGCTACAGGCTGAATAGACTTCGTTCGGGAAATAATAGTATAACCCGGTTAATTATTGCCCGAACATATCGATTCGTGATTATCCAATCAAGATTTAGTTTGAAATAAATTCGTTTAGTAATTTTTACCCACAAAATTTTGGTGGTAATGCCAATTTTATCTACAATTTCATTGATGATTCTTCTTTAACGATCTTCTATCAACTGGTTTGCTAATGTGAAATAAATTACATTAATATTAATATGTTCATTCCTTCCTACAATTATCCTTTTCCCCGCAATTTTCTCAATAGAGTTTATGAAGCAAGGTGAGGTGCAGCTCTGCAGACCGAGCAGGCCGTAACGTAACAACATCAGCCCTTTTCCAGGACTGAAGAATTAAGTTGGAATTCTTGTTCATTTCAATATTTTGAGTCATCCTCTGCCACTCGTTGGAACGAGTTATTCCCTTCCAGTCACCCAAATCGGCTAGTCCTTTTAAAGAGTTTTTCGAATAGTGGGGCGGTGCTAAAATTCCATCAGCATGTGTTTCTCCAGGCTTATTTAAAGTAGACCTCTCAAAAACTGGCGAAATAGGTTGGAACTCCCAGCAGAGGCAACTCTGCCACCAGCTCAAGTATCTCGCTTTTCCTTCTCAGGAGAAGACGAACCATTCTGTTTTCCCCTTTATATCATCCTTCATCTTGTTTTCTTACACTCATCCTCTATCTTGTTTAACCTCCATCTTGATTTCTTCCACTCATTCTTCACCTTGATTTCCTCCACTTAACCTCCGTCTTGCTCTCCTCCACTTATCCGCTGTCTTGTTTCTCTTCACTTACCCGCCACCTTACTTTTCTTCATCTTCCCCGCTATCGCCACACTCTTTCTCAGCATCTATCTATCCTTCACTCCCCCGCCTTCGTATACTTCCTCCCTTCATCTTTGGAGATACCTATCAAAGGATGATTGCCAAAGTGAAGACCGTAATGTAATGTTGCAGCTATCGAACTGGAAGGAGGATGACGATTTTCAGGAGGAGACCTGGACCTAACAGGAAGGTGACGCTCAGCAGGAGAGCTGGACCTCATACGAAGAGGACGCTCGGTAGGAGAAAGGGATTTTTCAGGTAAATGATTTCTATCTGTAGAAGAAGAAAAACAACCGCTACGTAGGACACCAGGAATAGGGTGGCCATCAAATTGTGAACTTAAACTGCAACAAAGAAGAGAGGATTAAATTGGTTTTTGGATGTGATATTTCCTGAAGTCTTGGAAATATAAAATGCTGTCAGTACTTCTAAAAGTAAACTTAGCTTATTCTATTTCATCATTCATTTATTTACAGTTTTTCGTTCGTCACTTCACTTCATGTTTTGTCTCTAGTCTGTCAACTCTGTTATTTAGAATGTTTTTATCAGTGTGCTGATTGTATTCGACATCAGTAAATACAAAAAATATATTATGGACTCCAAACTTGTTTTTTCAATGCTGACGTCGGATATTTCAGAAGTAGAAGTATGAGATGATTGATCTGGGGTACTGACAAAACCAGAAGGTGCTGCCGCAACTCCGGACGAAATATTGAAGTGGAATCAAATTATGCTAAGCCGAGATTAGACATTAGTTCTACACTAGAAGAATTATATCATGGCCAACGTTATAATTCAGAGTAAAATAATAAACGATTTTCTAACTGAATTTAAAAATTTCAAGCATTCATGAAAATTGAAAATTTATTAACTGGTTTATGAATAGGTTTGATGCTGGAACTTCTCAACACATGTTCAATTTTTTCAGAAAGGTTTTTAATACACGGTACAACAGTGAAATCAACAAAATTGTTAGACGTATTATTATTAATTTTATCTGCATAAAATTCGGAATCGTAAAAACAGTGAGTTACATTTTTTGAACCAAATTCAATAAATGATTTTGGATAAACATTTTTCAGAAGTGTTTTTTTGAAACAACCAATTTTAAGATCGATATTAATAGCTCACACATATGGTAAGCAAATCGTTGTGACACATTAGTGACCTTTGTTTTGACGTCATACTTTTGGTTCTGTGAAAATTTCTAATCTTGATGCGATTGAGCCAAGCACTGCCCGAAAAATGGCCACAATATGAGCAGAGGCACGCAAAAGTGATTCTACAGCTTGACAACGCTCGGCCTCGCGTTGCCAAACCCGTTAAAACCTACCTGGAAACAGATATTATGCCGTCCGATTATCACTTGTTCCGGTCAATAGCATATGGTCTGGTTGATCAGCAGTTCCGCTCATATGAAGACATCCAAAAATGGCTTGATTCGTGGATAGCCTCAAAAGATGAACACTTTCACCGTAACAGCATTCGAGCTCTACCAGAATGATAGCAAAAAGTTGTAGCTAACGATGGGCAATACTTTGAATTTCGACTTTATACAGCTTAAAACTTTAGAAATTGGTATGTAGTTGAAGACTGAGACAACGTCTCAAATGTCTGATATTCAGGAAATGGATTGACCCTATTGTACAATTTTCAGTTTAAAAAAGTAATTTTCAACAAAACGGTTGAATCTTCGACCATAGAATATGAATTTCTAATAAAAAAGTTAACTTTCTACCAAAATAGTTGAATTCTTAACCCCCAACAAAAGAAACTTTTATGCTAATATGATTCTTGAGGAAAGAAGAGGAGTGGAGAATTTTTTATGTTAAAAAATGCGGAATAAAAACAATAGTTTCTGATTATGATTATTTATTAAAACTTTAACTTAATTCAACGACAAAGTCAGTAGATTTTGTATCTGCTTCCGCCAATAACTGACTGGAAAAATGGCGAATGAATAAAGCCACGAGAAAATAACACATTGACTTTGGAATGTAACGAGCTACATAAAACATTTTGAGCCGACCTTGGATCGCAAACAATATATAATAATTTCAAAGATTCTTCATTGATACAATGGTGTGCAGAAATGTGTTTCACATGAGAGCTTACATGTTTTAATGAAAAAATTCAACGTTATCGAGCGGCGGGCACCTACTGGAGTTTCTTCGAGTTCTTGCCCAGTCAGTGGGGTAACCTTGCCGCTTTCCATGTGTATTTTCACCCGTTTTCTATAGCGTCCAGTATAATATGCATATATTCCAACAAGAACATTATGGGTCTCCAATATGGCATAAACTTCACCATCGGGTGACGATAATACTATTTGTTCTTGCGTTGGCACACACTCATACTTATTCTTAGCTACGTACACATCAAGTGGTTCATTAGCAGGAAAAGTGTATCTTCGAAGCTCGAATATCCGCTGCTGATTGATAATGGAAACAAGCCGAATAAATTTAAGCTGTTCGAGTCCACATCCAGTACCGTTAGAAGAAGGAAGCCTTTTAGGCGGAACTATGGAACTGACAGGAAGAGGCCTGGACCTGGCAGCAGGAGCTCTGTACCTAGCAGAATAAGGAGACCTAGACCTATCACGAAGAGGCTCGGCAGGAGGAAGAGACTTCTCAGGTGAGTGATGTCTTTCAGAAGAATGAGATGGGTCGTCACGAGGAACCCAAGGAATAGGTTCACCATTAGGTAAACAGTCGAACTGTGAACTTAACGCTGCAACAATAAAGAGAGTATTACATTAATTTCAAATTTTCTTGTGTAGAAATGGTAACAGGGATTCAGCCTAGGGTGCCCTAATGTCCTCATTTGGGAGGACATGTCCTTCTTTTAGCTAGCTTGTCCTCCTGTCCTCTTAAACTTTGGAAAACCCATAAAATGTCCTACTTTTTGGCTAAAGTTTCGGATAGGAATTTATTCCTAACCAATCTGAAGTCATCCGAATCATTTCGGAATTTACGTCCGAACCAGTCCGAGTTAATCCGAACTCGGATTGAGCCACACCGATTTTCAATCCGAATGAATCCAATTCAATCCGATCTCGGATTCATTCGGGTTCATTCAGATTCAAAATCGGTGTAGGGCAATCCGAGTTCGGATTGCTTCGGATTCTCTTGGATTGAAAATTTGGTTCGGATTGGTTCAGATTGCCTGGAGTCGATTGGGCCTCTCGCGAGCTGGACAACGATCTATGATCGGATTTGAAACGATGGTTTCGAGATCTCTCTTTCGATCGTATGAGGAAGACAGAGATGATCCGGTTGTGTTCCAATGACAAGTCATACTTTTCGTTTGGAAATGATCATACTTTCTTCGTCTACTCAATATGATAGGAAAAGAGGTTTCAAAGCCATCGTGTCAAATTCGATCGCATGCTTATTCGCGATGGAAAAGTGTGTACTACCCGCCTGAAAGTGAACTGACGCAACGTCATGACGCGGCGTCAATTCTCGTAAGGCGCAAATCGATTTGGCTGAAATTGAAGATCGACTGTGATATGTGATTCTTGAAATTTAAGTTTTGACGAAAATAATGCAGAGAAGTGCTTTTTTAGCAAATTTTCCAACAAATTTTATTAGCTCTTTTCAAGACGACACGTTTCACCACCGAGCATCAATTTTCATATTACCTAATAAGATAAGATAAGATAAGAAAATACTTGATCGTCGTTTGAGCGAGAGGTTTTTGGGTCATGCTCGAAGAGTCTAGGGGGTGGGGGTAAAATTGAAAAAAATATTCATACGTCAGATCAGGGGAAGTAATTTTAAGAGGTCCATTTCAACATATATATGTAGAGTTAACATAATAATTCAAAAAATAAAAGCATGTGTAGAAAATAATTTAAGAACGTTTGAAACGTTTTTCTTTGTCTCTAAAAGAAGCATCTAGGGATAAATTTAACTGTCAAGAAAAAATTTATCTCAAAAGATACTGCCTATGTTTACCGAAAGTCTTTTTCTGAAGTAGCTTTAGATAAGACTGACAACGCATTATATGTTGATTCAGGTGCCTCATATCATATGACTAAACATCAAGAATGGTTTTGTTCTTATCAGTTATTAGATAAAGAAAATAAATGTGAAGCGGCTGATAGAAAAATAATGATAGGGATTAAAATAGCGAAAATCAAAGTTCACTTTTTAATGACTAGACAGGTAATGGATGAATCAGATGATCATGCTTTTGCGGCTGAAGACGTAAGGCTTTGATTTCGGCATGGGAGATTTGGTCATGTAAATTCCCATTAGATTAAAACTATGGCAAATTATGATATTGTTAAAGGTTTGCAATTAACTGGCGATGGTAATTTTGTATTTGAATTAATTTTTTGGTGCAACAATAGAAATTAACAACAAAAGCAATCTGGAAATTATTCAAGGAAGGATCTCGAGCGAAGGAACTGGTCAAGATGATAGATTCATAAAAATGGCGTAAGAAGATCTTGAAAGAAGGATTTCTTTGGATTTCAATTTGTTGCGATTAGTATTGACAATTGGGATGGATTGCGGATTGCATTGAACAAATTGTTATTTTCGAAAATCTTGAAAATATTTTTCAAACTATAGTCATTTTCATAGATGGCTGTTGCTTCCAATGAAACAAAAGTTAATATCAAGTGAGAAATATTATTATAAAATTATACTCACCAATAGAATTAATGATGATTGCCAAGTTGAAGACGGGAGTATAAACGACCTTCATTCTTGCCAAGTAGATACAAAACTGAGTAATGTATTGTTCAAGAATTTGGTTGACAGTGTAACTAAAGATTAATTGAGGCTGTCCTTCTAAATTATTTACAATTTGATTGGCGAAGTTTAAGATAAAAACTGTAGTCACTATATTGTCCAGAACTGGTGTCTCAATTTATGTGCACTACCTTCGGAAATTATTTCCATGACCTAATTTAAAATTACTGATAAATTTGGAATGTAATATGAAACATTTTATGTTTCATGTATCTTTTTATTTTGTGCGGCAGAATTTTTGATGAGAAAAATTAACCTCGAATTATTAAATCTCGTTATATCATGTCAAGATTAATTGGTACACAGCTAGCTGTGATGAAAACTAATTTTTTTAATTTATTCATCATGATTTTAAATTTCTTTAATTGGACAGATTTAAATAAAGCAAGAGTTTCGTAATCAAGAGACATATTTTTATGCACAATCCTACTGGATTTTGTAAATATCATCTTTTGGAAGCGACTTCTAATCCGTTAAACAAAAATGGTGTTTTTAATTTATTTCAGGATACATTTTTTAGCTCCGATCAGCTTTAAAAGGGATTGGAATCCAAATATTTTCGCCGTCTGATCGGGGATTCAAAAAGAGATAGAAACGGAATTCCTAGGTATTGCAATTTGTAATGCCTTTGAATGCGAGCTTTCTCACCGGAAATAACTAATCATGGCCGATAACTGAACAAGAACAATTGTCGTTGTTATAAACAATTTGTTTCTAAATTCACTTAAAGCGCATTTTTGGTAATCGTTCAAGCAGGGTAATAGTCATCTGATCACTCTCAACTGATGTGAAATTTCCATTGTGACAGGCCTACAACCTGCTACCTCTAGCGAAATCCACCAGAAACATCTGGAATTTTAAGTCACTTTTGTGATCAAACACAGACATTTTGCTACGAGAGTAAAGTGTTGCGCAAACGGAAAAAAATTCGAAGTAAAAAGATAGTTTAAAAGATTTATTACAGTCTAGTGCCTAGTACACATTACCTTACCCCTCATAATACAAACTCACAACCTTATCATCTGAAAAGTGATGATTTATAATTAGTTAACTACGTTGATAATTATAGTAATTGTTGCCTGACCCAGGATCGATTGGCCACTTTCAGGATCCACCTGCTTCTTTCGACGGGAAACTGAGAGAAAATGTATAAGGCCTTGAAAAAAAATATTAGTTGGAAGGGTTTGGTTCATAAACCTAAACCTCGAGCGCCCCATTTCTTCCTGCTGGGTAAGAAGCCACTCTTTGAGGCAAAGTAAGTTGACACTCAGGTGAAGGATAGGGATCCTTCTTGAGAGTTTTGCGTCAAAGCTGAGTAGATCCGCCCTGTTGGCCCGGTGTCGCTCGTAGACACAGGCTCTACCTCTAGAGACCCCTGGTCTAGATGCTTTACTCTAAAATAATCCGGGATTTTGCGGCGATTACCTACTGGAGTTAAAGCGATTTCTTCTCTGCTTAATGGGGTAACCGTGCCTCTTTCCATGTTTATTTTTACCCGTCTCTCACCGCAATTAGCAACATATGTATATATTCCAGCAAGAAATTTATGACTATCTAATGTTGCAAAGATGTCACCATCGGATGTTAATAATACAATTTTCACTCCAGTTGACATAGGCCTGAAGGTGTACCTTCCTGTTCTCATCAAAATTTTTTTATCGACAGGAAAGATGTATCTTTGAAGTCTGAATACCTTGTGTGGATTCGCATGGGAAATCAGCCGAATTAATGGAAGTTTTTCAAGTCCACATCCATTTCGGTCAGAAGAGGGAAGCCTTATTGGTGGAGATATTGACCTGGAAGGAGGGTCATGCCTTGCATGAGGAGACCTGGATCGAATACGGAGAGGAGACGCAGCAGGAGGAAGAGTCCTCTCAGGTGAATGATTTACATCAGTAAAAGAATGAGAAGGTCTGCAACGAGGAACACCAGCAATAGGGTCCCCATTAGGTAAGCACTCGAATTGTGAACTCAACTCTGCAACAAAGAAGGGACGATTAAATTGCTTCTTGATGTTGATATTTCATAAATTGTTAGCAATGTAAAATGCTTTCAAATCCCTCAGGAAGTAATTTTAGATCATCTTATTTTTTCTAGTTGTCTATTCAATAGGGCTTGTTAATGCATAAAAAATCTCCTGGCAATAAAAATGGTTTAGCCTGCAATAAACCAGCTCAAGCCGGAGAGGAGAGAGATTATAGTATTATATTCACCGATAGAATTAATGATGATTGCCAACGTGAAGACCAGGGTATAAAAGAACATCATTCTTTCCAATTACAGGTAAAACTGATTCATGCATTAATAAAGAATTTCGGAAACCGTGTTACTGATGATTAATTGCCGCATTAGATCTTTGAGTAAATGCTGCAGTCCTTATCTCATAAATTATAGTCAAGGTTATCCTTCTGCGATAATGACATCTCCTTAGCCAGTTTCAAGAAGATAAAATGTCGTCGCTGAACTCATCAAAACTGATATCACAATCTATGCATGACTTAACCACTTCATGTAATTATAAATTTCTGTAAAAGGTAATTCACATCCCAATGCCACAATGACAAAGCTCTTTGAGTTTATATTCTTCCTTGCATCGACAATTGCCAAAACTCATCGAAACATCATTAGCAAGCATTTTTCTCCATCCAGTCCATGATATGCCAACTCTTTCTTAACTTCCTCTATTTCCTTGATCTAGACTTTGTCCTATCTGGTTCAATCCAGAGGTGTTTCAGCTTGACAACTATTCCAGGAAATATTTTGGCAGAAAGCAATTTACAGATCAAAGTTCGTGCCGCTCTGTTTCGTACACTTAGAGCTGAGGAGTCCTTCCAGTCTGCGAATAAGGGCCAAGTCTATATGCTTGAGTGTCCTAAAGCTGATAATCAGGAAGGAGCTCTATTTGCAGATTTGTTAATCCAGATCTAGGATTTTTTTCTGACGGAGAAGATTCATGCTTTGCTAATCCGAACAAGATCAGGTTTTCTGCGAAGGCTTTCTTTACTCAATTTCAGCCTTGCATTTAAGAGCAAGAGATGTATCTTTGAGGGCTCCAGAAAAAGAATATTAGGTTTATAGTTTGTGAAATGGGAAGAAGTCAGGGGAAAGCTAGAGAAAAGGATGCGGATGTTGGAGCAAGCGCTAGAAAAGAAGGAAGAACCAAATAAAAAGGTGGATGAGTTGGAAGGTGGAATAAACAAAATTGAAGGCTCAAACAGTGAGTTTGGAGGTGGGGAGAGTGGGAATAAGTAGAAGAAAAGGCTGAGAAAAATATAACAAAGAATAGAAAAGAAAGAGAGAGAAGAAATAATAAGAAACATAGTGATAAAGGGTCTAAGATTAGAGGGAAAGGAGCTGATGGAAGGAGTGAAAGAAGTACTAAAAAGGATGGATGCTGAGGTGAAGGTAGAGGAAGTGTGAAGTGTATAAAGAGAAGAGCGAAAAGGGGAGAGAATGGTGCTAGTGAAACTAAAGAAATGGGAACATAAGAGGGAAGTGATGACAAAGAAGAGGGTGTTATATGGTAGCTCGGAGAGAATAGAGAATGATTTGCCATGGGTAGAAAGGAACATGCAGTATAAGTTAAGAAAAATAGCGGAAAAGAAAAAAAAGTGGAGAAGAACATGAGTTAAGTATGGGAGGATACAGATAGAAGGTGTATGGTGGAACTGGGACGAGGACAGGGAAGATTTAGTAGAAAACGAAGTATCGGGAAACGAGGAGAGAAAGGAACGGGAGGTAAAGAAATAAGAAATAGTGATGAACAAAAAGAGACGAGAAACGAAAGTAGCGCAGATTGGAGGATATGCTCCTTGAATACAGCAGGCTTAGAAAGAAAGTGTAGGTAGTTTATGAGAAATTTGATGCAATGGGATGTAGTAGTAATGATGGAGACGTGGCTACATGAAAAGGGATGGGAAAGAGTAAGGGGAAGATTACCAAGAGGTAACAAATGGCAAGGTTCAAAATGCAAAGAGGAAAATTAAAAATGGCAGAGCAATGGGAGGAATGGTGATGGGAGTAAGGAACGAATTGATAACAGAGAATGATAAAAAAGAGTTAAAAGAACATAAAGAAGGATTAATAGTAGAACAGATAAATATGAGAGAAGAGGGATTGAAGATAGTGGGGGTTTATATGAATGGTGGTATACAGGAGAAATCAGAGGAGATGAGGGAACTGATGGAAGAAAATAAGCAAGAGATTAGGATTATGATAGGAGGTGATTCAATGCGAGAACAGGAGATAGAGGAGGAAGGGAATAGGATGGAGAGCGAGGAAGAAATTCCAAAGATAAGATACTTAATGGGGAGGGAAAGAAGTTGTTGAAGAGCCTAGGTGAGATGGGATGGTTTTTCCTGAACGGAAGTATGGAGAGGGATGAGGAAGGGGAATATACACTTTCAGAAGGAAAGAGGGGAACGGTAATTGATTATGTGGTAGTGGACGACGAAGTAAGAGAGAAGGTTAAGAAACTAGAGGTGGGAACTATATAGATTCAAATCACTTTCCCATAATAGTGACAGTCGAGGGAGAAATGAGTAATAACAATAAGGATAAAAAGGAAGCAAAAGTAAAAAGTGCAAATTTTATGAAAGAATAAAGCCTTGAAAACCATGACACATCAACATTTTAATGTAATCAGTTACATAAGTCATTTTTATCCAACTTCGGATAACAAACAATATACACTATAGTCCCTCTATAGCAACTGTCTCGGGGGTACCCTTAATCAACAAACATGCTATAGAGGGAATCTCTGAACCGTTCTTCTTCTCCTTCTTGCTTGTGGCTTCTTATAGCGCCGAAACCATAAACATCGCAACTCCGCTGATCTTGCAAACGCCTCCCTCTCGTCCCCTTGGACCGCCTTTTCCGTTGTAGAGGCAACTGCTATAGAGGGACTCTAGTGCATTTTGATTTCAATTCATTCTAAATTCGATTTTCTGTAAAATGATTCAGGAGGTGACGGTTGGCACCTACTGGAGTTTCAACGATTTCTTCTTTAGTTAATGGGGAAGCCGTGCCTCTTTCCATATTTATTTTGGCCCGTCTTTCACCACAATTTCTGACGTAAATGTATATTCCAGCAAGAGTACGGTCACGGTTCAGTGTTGCGAATACTTCACCATCGGGTGTTGATAATACAGTTTTGAGTTCGTTTGACATAGGTCCAAAGGTGTTCCTTCCTGTTTTCTGCAATATTCCTTTATTGGAAGGAATGGTGTATCTTCGGAGTTCGAATATCCGGCGCGGATTCTTATTTGAACTGAACCTAATGATTGGAAGTTGTTGAAGTCCATTCCGGTCAGAAGCGGGAAGCCTCATAGGTGGAGGTATTGACATGGAAGGAGGATGATGCCATGGAAGAGGAGACCTGGACCTATCACGAAAACGAGGCTCTATAGGAAGAAGGGATCTCTCAGGTGAATGATTTCTTTCAGTAGAAAAAGAAGAAGAACCACCACGAGGGACACCAAAAATTGGCTGACCATTAGGTAAAAATTCGAACTGTGAACCCAACTCTGCAACAAGAGGAAGTGATGATGAAATTTGAGATTGCGGTTGATATTCCATGAATTGTTGGAAGTATAAAATGATTCCAAATTCTCCATGATGCAACTTTGGCTCATCCTATTTTTTCTATTTGTCTATTCACTAAGGTGAAAGCAGTCATTAATTCTTCTCTGTAAGAATTATATCTTAGTGGAAACATTATATCTTTTGGAAATATTAAAAAAAGAATTTTCTGAAAAACGCCAATATTTTTTTTGCAATATTAAACAAAATTTATTTCACATCTTCTGTGGTTTTCCAGAAAAAGATTATTTCAAGATAAATAAAATTCTCCTGACAAAAAAAATCTTTTCACCTGTAATGAGCCGGCTAAAGCTTGCTAAAAAAAGGATTTCGTAAACACTTCAAAGATTTTAAACAATTTTAATTTGTTTTTGAAGATTTCAAAAAGTTTCACAAATATTTCGAAGAAAAAAAAAGATTTCAGAAAGACTTCACAAACATTGCAAAGATTTTCAACGATTTAAATTTGTTCTGAAGATTTCAAAAAGTTTCACAACAATATTTTGAAGAATTGGTCAGGATTCCAAAGATTGCAAAACATTAAAAAAATTTTTGACGATTTCCAAACTTTTTAGAACACTTCAAAAGATTTTAAATATTTCAATGATTTTGATCGAATACAAAGGATTTCAGAAAGATTTCACAAACATTACGAAGATTTTGAACGACTTAAAATTTTCTTAGAAGATTTAAGAAGATTTCGCAAGGATTTTGAATATTTCAAGGATTTTAAACGAGTACAAAATATTTCAGAAAGATTTGAAAACACTTCATATATTCTAAACAATTTCAACATTTTTCAAAAGATTTCACAAAGATTTTAAAATATTTCAATGATTTTCAATACAACAAAATATATTTCACAAACATTTCAAAGATTTCAAACGATCTAAATTTGTTTTGAAGATTTTAAAAGGTTTTACCAATATTTCGAAGAATTGATAGGGATTTCCAAATATTTCAAATCTTTTCAAAGATTTTGAACGATTTCAAAAACCTTTTAGAAGATTTCAAAATATTTCACAGATTCTAAACAATTTCGCTATTTTGTAGAAGATTTCAAAATTTTTCAATATCTCAATGATTCAATGATATTGAACAATTTTAAATTTTCTTAGAAGATTTGAAAAGATTTCACAAGGATTTTAAGTATTTCAAGGATTTTAAACGAATACAAGAGATTTCAGAAAGATTTGAAAACATTTCAAAGATTCTAAACAATTTCAACATTTTTCAGAAGATTTCAAAAGATTTTGCGTATTTCAATGATTTTAAACTAACACAAAAGATTTGATAAATATCCAAATGATTCATAAGGATTTCAAAATATTTAAAGGATTTCAAGATTTCAAGCAGAGACACCAGATTTCAAAAACTTTCAAAGATTTCACATAGATTTAAAAATATTTCAATGATTTTAAACACAAAAAAAGATTTCACAAACATTTCAAAGATTTTAAACGATTTAAATTTCTTTTGAAGATTTCGAAATTTTTTACAAATATCTCCAAGAATTGATAAGGATTTCCGAAGATTTCAAAAAACATTTCAAATATTTCAATGATTTTGATCGAATACAAAGGATTTCAGAAAGATTTCACAAACATTTCGAAGAATTAATGAGGATTTCCAAAAATTTCAAAACATTTCAAAAAATGTGAACGGTTTCAACATTTTTAAGAAGATTTCAAACAAATTTTCAATATTTCAATGATTTTAGACGAATACAAAGGATTTCAGAAAGATTTTACAAATATTTCAAAGAATTCATGATGGTTTCAAAAGATTTCAAGAATTTCAAATATTTCAACGAGGGATGTCAAATTTCAAAGATTTCAAATCATTTCAAAGATTTTGAATAAAAAAAAAAATTTCACAATCATTCCAAGGGGTTTAAACAATTTTGATTTGTTTTGAAGATTTCAAGAAGTTTCACAAATATTTCGAAGAAAAAAAAAGATTTCACAAACATTTCAAAGATTTTCAACGAGTGAAAATTTTTTTTGAAGATTTCAAAAAATTTCACAAATATTTTGAAGAATCGGTCAGGATTTCTAAAGATTTCAAAACATTTTGAAGATTTTAAACGATTTCAACACTTTCCAGAAGATTTCAAAAGAATTTAAATATTTCAATGATTTTGATCGAAAACAAAGTATTTCAGAAAGATTTCACAAATATCAGGAAGATTTTGAACGATTTGAAATTTTCTTAGAAGATTTAAGAAGATTTCACAAGGATTTTAAATATTTCAAGGATTTTAAACGAATACAAAAGATTTCAGAAAGATTTGAAAACTTTTCAGAGATTCTAAACAATTTCAACATTTTTCAGAAGATTTCAAAAGATTTTAAATATTTCAATGATTTTCATCGAATACAAAGGATTTCAGAAAGATTTCACAAACATTTGGAAGAATTAATGAGGATTTCCAGATATTTCAAAACATTGCAAAGATTTTTAAGGATTTCCACATTTTTCAGCAGATTTCAAAGATTTTAAACTATTTCAAAATTGTTGAGAAGATTTCAAAAGATTTCACAAAGATTTCAAAATATTTCAATGATTTTAAACACGAAAAAAAAAATATTCCAGGAAGATTTCACAAACATTTCAAAGATTTTAAACAATTTTAATTTGTTTTTGAAGATTTCAAGAAGTTTCACAAATGTTTCGAAGAAAAAAAAAGATTTCAGAAAGACTGCACAAACATTGCAAAGATTTCCAACGATTTAAATTTCTTCTGAAGATTTCAAAAAGTTTCAGAAATATTTTGAAGAATTGGTCAGGCAAAACATTTTAAAAAATTTGAACGATTTCCAAACTTTTTAGAACGTTTCAAAAGATTTTAAATATTTCAATGATTTTAGACGAATACAAAGGATTCCAGAAAGATTT
>CAKNXH010001717.1:90944-114871 GCA_932178445.1 Andricus quercusramuli
ATCATCTGAAAGAAATTTTTTAACGAATAGGCTCAGTTTTTTAACGAACTGAACTAAGAATGTGTTTCCGATGACACTTTGACATGATTCTTTACAAACTTAAAAGAATTATAAAATTATTTGAATAATTTTTATACAGAAATGCAGAGTTTGCCTATTTGAATGAAAATAATTTTTCAAATTATTTCGTTATTATTTTTATTCTTGTTTTTTTTAATAATGCTGAATAGTTGTGGTTTTTTTTTCTGAAATGTTCAACTTTTAGTCCAAAAATTAATGAGGTAATAATTAAATTCAAGTTGTCAAAAATAATTATGCAAAAAATTGCACATTGTTTATAACTATTAACTCTCAGATTAATGCTAGAGAGTTGCGCTTCTTTCTGAAGTCCCCAGTTTTGCTTAGTTTTTTATTTGTAAACAAATAATGAATCAAGATCAACAATAATCATTTTTAAATAGTATTGTATTTTTTCAAGTGAAAAATTTCTTTCCAATGTCTGAAAAATCTTAATTTGAACAAAAAGTCTAGCTTTCAGTAGAAATGAAAATAAAGAAGCCAATGCCGAGTTAACAATTTGAGAAAAAACTGCACCTCTCTAGCAATAATCTAAAAAAGATAGTTATAAACAATGATGAATTATTTAAAGAATAATGAATCAATAATAATTTTGAATTTTTGCAAATTTATTCATCCCGAAATTGTTAACTTTGTTCAGCTGTTCACTTGATGATGTAATAATTAATACAAATTAACAAAAATAATTGTGTAAACATTTATTATTGTTTATAACTATCTTCTTTTAGATAACTGCTGGTCTATTTTTTTAATATTTAGGTTTGCTTTGGTTTTTCAGTTATGAACAAATAATAAATAAACAATAAGGAAAATTTGGACCATTCAACATCCTTTTTTCGTAAATAAGATAAATTATTGTACCGTAGGTTCAATTCCAGATTTAGTCACAGCTTCCACAAAATGTGAACTGTCAGAACAAATATAGCAACTCTTACAAAATAAGCGAGAATTCTTCGCAGGTAACATTGCGCGATGCGAATGGAATTAGGCTAAATCCCCCTTTACGGTTTGGGCTCTTATTTAATTTCGATTCTAGTTTCAACTGCTCGCGGCGCTAAAGTACCTACATAAAATCATGCATGTGTCTAAAGTGGCACAAGGTCTACTCAGTTGACGACAACCACAGAATTTCCAAAATTAAAATCCTTCCGAAATTCTCTTTCTTTTTATTTACCTAGAAAAAAAGCCCCTCAATATTTTTTTCACGAAATTTTTTGATCAAAATATACAAATATGCAGACGATCAATCACATGTTACTTGTTTATGAATTGTATACAGTTCTAAAATATAATGTGATCAATTAGGTTGTCACTTGTTTCTGAATTTCATGCAGTTCGAAAACATAAGACAATCACTTACATTTCATAAAGCTGTGCAAGATAGGACGATCAATCACATTGTTACTTGTTAATGAATTTCATACTGTTCTAAAATATAAGGCGATCAATGGTATTTTAATTTTTTTTTTCTGAATTTCATGCAATTCCAAAGCATAAGATCATTCGCATTTCATTCGTTTCTGGATTTCGTACAGTTATGGAACATAAGACGATCAGTCACATTGTTACTTGTCAATGAATTTTATACAGTTTTAAAATATAAGGCAATCAATGACATTGCCATTTGTTTCTGGATTTTATGCAATTCTAAAACATAAGACAATCACTTACATTTCATAGAGCTGTGAAAGATAGGACGATCAATCACGATGCTTCGTTACGAATTTTTGATAGTTCTGAAGTATAAGGCGATCAATGACATTTTCATTTGTTTGTAAATTTCATGCAGTTCCAAAACACGAGACAATTACTCACATTTAAAGCAGCTCTGAAAGATAGGCCGATTAGTCACATTGTTAATTCTTCACGAATTTCACACAGTTCTAAAATATAAGGCGATCAATCGCATTTTCATTTTTTTCTAAATTTCATGTGGTTCCAAAGCATAAGACAGTCACTCACATTTCATACAGCTGTGAAAGATAGGACAATCAATCTCATTGCTACTTGTTTACGAATTTCATCTAGTCCTAAAATATAAGGCGATCAATGGCTTTTTCATTTGTTTCTGAATTTCATGCAGTTCTAAAACATAAGATCACTCACAATGCATTCTTTTCTGAATTTCATACCGTTATGTAGCATAAGACGATCAATCACATTGTTACTTGTTTATGAATGTTTTGCAGTTCTAAAATATACTGCGATCAATGATCTTATTATTTGTTTCTGAACTCCATGCAGTTCGAAAACATAAGACAATCACTCACATTTCATACAGCTGTGAAAGATAGAACGATCGATGTTCCAAAACATGAGACAATTACTCACATTGCATGCAGCTGTGAAAAATAAGACGATCAATCACATTGTTATTTGTTTCTGAAATTCATCCAGTTCTAAAATACGAGGTGATCAATGTCATTTTCATTTGTATCTTAATTTTATGCAGTTCCGAAACATAAGACGATCAATCACATTGTTATTTGTTTCTAAAATTCATTCAGTTCTAAAACATGAGATCACTTACATTTAATTCGTTTCTGAATTTCATACCGTGTTATGGAACATAAGACGATCAATCACATTGTTACTTATTTATGAATTCTATACTGTTCTTGAATATTAGGCGGTCAATGAGATTTTCACTTGTTTGCGAATTTCATCCAGTTCTAAAACATAAGGCGATCAATGGCTTTTTCATTCGTTTCTGAATTTCATGCAGCTCTAAAACATAAGATCACTCACATTTCATTCGTTTCTGTATTAAGTACATTTATGAAGCATAAGACGATCAATCACATTGTTACATGTTTATGAATGTTATGCAGTTCTAAAGTATACTGCGATTAATGACCTTGTTATTTGTTTCTGAATTTCATGCAGTTCCAAAACATGAGACAATTACTCACATTGCATGCAGCTGTGAAATATAAGACGATCAATCACACTGTTATTTGTTTCTGAAATTCATCCAGGTCTAAAATATGAGGCGATCAATGTCATTATCATTTGTATCTTAATTTCATGCAATTCCGAAACATAAGACGATCAATCACATTGTTATTTGTTTCTGAAATTCATGCAGTTCTAAAACATGAGATCACTCACATTTCATTCGTTTCTGAATTTCATACCGTGTTATGGAACATAAGACGATCAATCATATTGTTGCTTCCTTACGAATATCTTACAGTTCTAAAATGGTTCCAAAACATAAGATCACTCACATTTTATTTGTTTTTGAATTTCATACATTTATGAAACATAAGACGATCAATCACATGGTTGCTTCCAGACGAATTTCTTACAGTTATAGAATAGTGCCAAAACATAAGATCACTCACATTTCATTCGTTTTTGGATTTCATACAGTTATGGAATAAACGACGATCAATCACATTGTTACTTGTCAATGAATTTTATACAGTTGTAAAATATAAGGCAATCAATGACATTGCCATTTGTTTCTGGATTTTATGCAATTCTGAAACATAAGACAATCACTTACATTTCATAGAGCTGTGAAAGATAGGACGATCAATCACGGATACTTGATTAAGAATTTCTGATAGTTCTGAAGTATAAGGCAATCAATGACATTTTCATTTGATTCTGAATTTCATGCAATTCCAAAACATGAGAACAAAAGACGATCGCTCACATTGTCATTCGTTTATGAAATTCATGCAGTTCTAAAACATAAGATCACTCACAATTCATTCTTTTCTGAATTTCATACCGTTATGAAGCATAAGACGATCAATCACACTGTTACTTGTTTATGAATGTTATGCAGTTCTAAAATATACTGCGATCAATGACCTTGTTATTCGTTTCTGAATTTCATGCAGTTCGAAAACATGAGATCACTCACATTTCATTCGTTTCTGAATTTCATACTGTTATGGAACATGAGACGATCAATCACATTGTTGCTTGTTTATGTATTGTATACAGTTCTTGAATATTAGGCGGTCAATGACATTGCCATTTGTTTCTGAATTTCATGTAGTCATAAAACATAAGACAATCACTCACATTTCATACAGCTGTGAAAGATAGGACGATCAATCACATTGTTACTTGTTTACGAATTTCATCCAATTCTAAAATATAAGGCGATCAATGGCTTTTTCATTTTTTTCTGAATTTCCTGCAGTTCTAAAACGCGAGGTGATCAATCACATTATCATTCGTTTCTGAAACTCATGCTGTTCTAAAACATAATATCACTCACATTTCATTCGTTTCTGTATTAAATACATTTATGGAATATGAGACGATCAATCACATTGTTGCTTCCTGACGAATTTCTTAAAGCTTTGAAATAGTTCCAAAACATAAGATCACTCACATTTCATTTGTTTCTGAATTTCATACATTTATTAAACATAAGACGATCAATCACATGGTTGCTTCCTAACGAATTACTTACAGTTCTAAAATAGTTCTGAAAAATGAGATTACTCACATATAATTCGTTTGTGTATTTCATACAGTTATGAAATATAAGACGATCAATCACATTGTCGATTGTCAGAGAATTTTATACAGTTCTAAAATATAAGGCAATCAATGACATAGTCATTTTTTTCTGATTTTCATGCAATTCTAAAACATAAGACCACATTCTATGCAGCTGTGAAAGATAGGCCGATCAATCACATTGTTACTTCTCCACGAATTTCATACAGTTCTGAAACATAAAGTGATAGATCGAATTGCCATTTTTTTCTGAATTTTATGCAGTTCCAAAGCATCAGACAGTCACTCACATTTCATACAGCTGTGAAAGATAGGACGATCAATAACATTGTTACTTGTTTACGAATTTCATACAGTTCTAAAACATTAAAAGATCATTGGCATTTTCATTTGATTCTGAATTTCATGCAGTTCCAAAACATGAGAACATAAGACGATCGCTAACATTTAATTCATTTCTGAATTTCATACCATTGTGAAGTATGAGGCGATCCATCACATTGTTACTTGTTTATGAGTTTTATGCAGTTCTAAAATATACTGCGATCAATGACCTTGTTATTTGTTTCTGAATTTCGTGCAGTTCAAAAACATAAGACAATCACTCACATCCCATACAGGTGTGAAATATAAGACGATCAATCACATTGTCATTTGTTTCTGAAATTCATGCAGTTCTGAAACATAATATCACACACATTTCATTCGTTTCTGAATTTCATACCGTTATGAAGCATAAGACGATCAATCACATTGTTACTTGTTTACGAGTTTTATGCAGTTCTAAAATATACTGCGATCAATAACCTTGTTATTTGTTTCTGAATTTCATGCAGATCCTAAACATAAGACAATTAATCACATTTCATACAGGTGTGAAAAGTAAGACGATCAATCACATTGCTACTTGTTTACGAATTTCATACAGTTTTCAAATATGAGGCGATCAATCGCATTTAAATTTTTTTCCTAATTTCATGCAGTTCCAAAACACAAGACAATTACTCACATTTCATGCAGCTCTGAGAGATAGGCCGATCAATCTCATTGTTACTTCTTCGCGAATTTCATACAGTTCTAAAATATTAAGCGATCAATCGCATTTTCATTTTTTTCTGAATTTTATGTAGCAATTATTGCTAGTAATTATTTTAGTTAGTAATTTATTTGCCATGTATTTTTATTCATTTTCTTACAGTTGCTTCAGCCTGACGACTGTATTGCAGTTCATATTTTTGGTACCAAATTCAGCTTTTTGGTTGAAAATGCCTTTTTTTGGTTGACAAATAATTTTTAAACTAAAAACGTCAATATTTTTGGCTGAAAATGTATATTTTTTAAATTGAAAATTCAATCACCTGGGTAAAACTTGAACCACTTTGTTAAAAATTTATTTGTTTGAGGGTTGATCTCATTCATTGAAAATTTGAATATTTTGCAAATTGGTGTATTTTGTTGAGAATTTGTCTTTTTTGGTAGAAAATTAATTTTCTTTGTTGAACATTTGTAGTTTTGGTTAATAACGTATCTTTGTAGGTTAAAGGTTAAACTGTTTGGTTAAAGGTTAAAAATTCAACTATTTTATTGAAAATTCGTTTTTTTTTGTAAATACATCAATTTTTTATTAGAAAATTTATTAAAAATTCATTTACTGGGTTGAAATCTAAAAAAACTTCAATAAAAAATCATCTTATTGGCTGAAATTGAACTATTTTGTTGAAAAAACTTTACTTTTGTGTGAAAAGTAATTTTTTGAATTGAAAATTCAACTATTCCATTTTAGGTTGAAAATTGATCGTTTTTAGTCGAAAATTGAATTATTAATTTTTTCATTAAAAATTCACCTTTTTGGTTCAAATTCAACCTTTTGGTTGAACGTAGAAATACTGTGTTAAAAACTCATTTTATTTCTTGAAAATTGAACCATTCTGTCAAAAATGATTTTTTTGCATTAAAATTATTTTCGTTTTTGCTGAAAATTGAACTATTCCAGTTTTGTTTGAAAATTCATATTTTTTTCAGTAATTTTTTTTTTTGTAGAAATTAAAAATCTTCCTAATTGAAAACTAAACTACTTTTCTTCAAATTTATCATATTGGTTGAAGACTCAACTATTTTGTTGAAAATCCTTGTTTTTCTACGAAAATTAATTTTTTTAACTGAAAATTTAACTATTCCATTTTTCCTTTTAATCTTGCAGGATTCAAAAAAAAATCAAGAAAAACTCGAGAATATTCAAAAATGTTTGAAATTTGAAGATTTCAAACAATTTTAAACAAAAGGTAGATTTTTGAAAATTCAAAAATATTGTATAGAATTTTAATAGGTTTCAAGAGAACAAAAAAATATCTTAAGATACCTAAGAAAATTTCAATTAATTTTTTATTTTGAAAAATCAATTTTAAGGGAAAATTGAAAAAGATTTCAAAAAATTTTGAATGATTTGTTAAATTTCAAAAAAGAATAGATATAGTAGATTAATTTTTTTTGAAGTTCGTATATGTTTAAAACAAAATGAAGATTTTTGAAGATTTCGAAAAAAAATTTAGAAAAGTTTCAAGCGAACGAAATTTGTTTCTAAAAATTCCTAAATTTTTTCATTTTGTAAAAATGAATATAGGAGATTAAAAAAAAAATTAAGTTGGTGTAAGTATAAAACAAAGTGTTCATTTTTTGAAGAATTTGGAAAAAAATGTAGAAGCCACTTAAGAAATTTGAAAGATTCAAAGAGAATGAAAACATTTTCTGAAGATTCCTAGGAAAATTGAAAAATTATTTTTTTTTGCAAAATTAATTTCAAGAAAATATATTTTTTTCAAGATTTGAAAACATTTGAAATGGTTTCTTAAAATTTCGTCTGGAAGTGAAGAAGATTTCAGGCCCATTTTTTTAATTAAGAAGTTTTTTGATTGTTTAAACAATTTATTATTAATGTTAATAATATTTTCTTAGAAAAATGCTACAAAATTGCAGTTTGAAAAAAATTACTTTTAGTCAAATTTTCAATTTAGATAAGTTAAGTAATCAATTAGAGTCAAGAAAATTAATTGTTCAAACAATTTATTATAACTATTAATAATATTATATTTGAATAATGCTAGAAAGATGCGGTTTTTTTAAACTTCTGGCTTCTTTTCCAATTTTCATTAAGAGTCGAGTAATAATGAATTCAAGTTAACAAAATATTTGTTTAAACAATTTTTTATAATTGTTAATAATATTCTCTTTTCTTAATTGGTAGAATGTTGCGGTTGCGGTAAATTATATATTTTGAAAATCGATTTTTTATAGTAAAACTTTTTTCATTAACACAATTCAAAGTTGATGCAAGAATATGAAAGATTGCTTGGTTCGAGGTGAATGGATTGACCTCTAATATTAATACATTTGATTACAGAGTAGGCAAGTTATGGTATTTTATATATTTTTAAAATCGATTTTTGTAGTAAAAATATTCTCATTCGCAAGATTTAGAGTTGATGCGAGAAAGAAAAGTTGTGTGGATTCAAAACGAATCGATTGACCTATAATATTGACACTTTTTATTTAAGAGTAAGAAAGCTATGGTAATGCGTAGTATTTGAAAATACGATTTTTCATGGTAAAACTTTTTTCTTCAACATAATCCAAAGTTGATGCAAGAGTATAAAAGATTTCTTAATTTGGGAAGAATCGATTGACCTATAATATTAAAACATTTTACTGAAGAGTAGTAAGCTATGATTATGCATAATATTTGGAAATACGGTTTTTCACAGTAAACCTTTTTTTTCAACATAATTCATAGTTGATGCAAAATAAAATATTATTTGCTTCGAGATGAATCGATTGACCTGCAAAAATAATACACATTATTAAAGAGTAGGGAGGCTATGGTAATTTATATATTTTCAATATCGGGTTTTATAGTAAAATTTTTCCACTAACATAATATAAAGTTAATGCAACAACAGAAAAGATTTGTTGTTTCGAGACCAATCGATTGACCTATAATATTGATACATTTTATTGAAGAGTAAGGAAGCTATGGTCATGCATCATATTTGGAAAAATGGTTTTTGGTAGTAAAACTTTTTGCTTTAACATCATTCGAATTGATGCAAGAATATAAAAGATTCTTTGGTTCGAGAAGGATCTATTTACCTGCAATAATAATACATTTTATTGAAGAGTAAGAAAGTTATGGAAATTTCTATATTTTGAAAATCGTTTTTTTTAGTTAAACTTTTTTTATTTACTTAATACAAAGTTGATTCAAGAGCAGAAAAGATGTGTTGATTCAAAACGAGTCGATTGACCTATAATATTATTATATTTTATTGTAGAGTAAGGAAGTTATGGTAAAGCATAATATTTGAAAGTACGTTTTTTTATAGTAGAACTTTCTTCTGCAACATAATTCAAAGTTGATGCAAGAATACAAAAGATTCCTTGGTTCGGGTCGAATCAATTGACCTATAATATCGATACATTTCATTGAAGAGTAGGGAAGTTATTGTAATTTATTTTTAAAATCGATTTTTTATGGTAAAACTTTTTTCAATAATATAATTCAAAGTTGATGCGAAAACAGAAAAGATGTGTTGATTGATACGAATCAATTGACCTATGATAAAAATACATTTTATTGAAGAGTGAGGAAGCTATGGTAATTCATAATATTGGAAACACGGTTTTTCATGGTGAACTTTTTTCTTCAACATAATTTGAAGTTGATGCAAGAATACAAAAGATTCCTTGGTTCGGGGCGAATCGATTGACCTATAATATCGATATATTTTATTGAAGAGTAGAGAAGTTATTGTAATTCATTTTTAAAATCGGTTGTTTATAGTTAAACTTTCTTCATTTACATAATACAAAGTCGATGCAAGAACAGAATAGATGAACTTTTTTCTTCAACATAATTCAAAGTTGATGCACGGATACAAAAGATTCCTTGGTTCGAGACGGATTGATTGACCTATAATATCAATAAATTTTACTGCAGAGTAGTATGCTATGGTTACGCATAATATTTGGAAATACGATTTTTTACAGTGAAACTTTTTTTTCAACATAATTCATAGTTGATGCAAGATAAAAGATTCCTTGCTTCGAGAAGGATCGATTGACCTACAATGTTGATACATTTCATGAAAGATTAGGGAAGATATGGCAATTTATATCTTTTTCAAATCGGGTTTTTATATTAAAACTTTTTTCTTGAGCATAATTCAAAGTTGATACAAAAATAGAAAAGTTGTGTGGATTCAAGACGAATCGATTGACCTATAACACTAATATATTTTATTGAGGAGTAAGGGTAATGCGTTACATTTGAAAATACGGGTTTTTATAGTACAACATTTATCAGTAACATAATTAAAGTTTGTCGCTAGAACATAAAAGATTCCTCGGATCGAGACGAATCAATTGACCTATAAGATCGATACATTTTATTGAAGAGTAGGGAAGTTATTGTAATTAATATGTTTTGAAAATCGGTTTATTATAGAAAAACTTTTTTTCATTTACGTAATACAATGTTGATACGAGAACAGAAAAGATGTGTTGTTTCGAGACGAATTAATTGACCTATCATATTAATACATTTTATTGAAGTTTAAGGAAGCTATGGTAATGCATAATATTTGGAAATATGGTTTTTCTATAGTAACATTTTTTTCTTCAACATAATTCAAAGTTGATGCAAGGATACAGAAGATTCCTTGGTTTGGGATGAATCGATTGACCTATAATATTAATAAATTTTACTGAAGAGTAGTAAGCTATGGTAATGCATAATATTCGGAAATATGGTTTTTTATAGTAAAACTTTTTTCTTCAACATAATTCATAGTTGATGCAAAATAAAATATTATTTGCTTCGAGATGAATCGATTGACCTACAAAATTGTTATATTCTATTGAAAAGTAGGGAAGTTATTGTAATTTATACATTTTGAAAATCGATTTTTTATAGTAAAACTTTTTTCATTTACTTAATACAAAGTTGATGCAAGAACAGAAGAGATGTGTTGATTCGAAACGAGTCGATTGACCTATAATATTATTACATTTTATTGTAGAGTAAGGAAGCTATAGTAAGTCATAATATTTGAAAATATGGTTTTTTACAGTAGAACTATCCTCTGCAACATAATTCAAAGTTCATGTAAGAATATAAAAGATTTCTTGGTTCGAGACGAATCGATTGACCTGTAATATTTTTATATTCTACTGAAGAGTAGGGAACTTCTGGTAATTTATATATTTTGAAAATCAGTTTTTATAGTGAAACTTGTTTCATCAGTATAATTCAAAGTTGATGCAAGAACAGAAAAGATGTTTTGATTCGAAACTAGTCGATTGACCTATAATATATTACATTTTATTGTAGAGTAAGGAAGCTATGGAAAGGCATAATATTTGAAAATATGGTTTTTTATAGTAGAACTTTCTTCTGCAACATAATTCAAAGTTGATGCAAGGATATAAAAGAATTCTTGGTTCGAGACGAATCGATTGACCTGTAATATTGTTATATTCTATTGAAGAGTAGGGAACTTATGGTAATTTGTATATTTTGAAAATCCGTTTTTATTGTAAAATTTTTTTATCAATATAATTCAAAATTGATGCAGAAACAGAAAAGATGTGATGATTCGAGACAAATCGATTGACCTATAATGTTATTACATTTTGTTGGAGAGTGAGGAAGCTATGGTAATGCATAATATTTGAAAATGCGATTTTCATAGTAAAATTTTCTTTTTTAACATAATTTAAAGTTGATGCAAGAATACAAAAGATTCCTTGCTTCGGGACGAATCGATTGACCTATCATATCAATACATTTTATTGAAGTTTAAGGTCGTGCATAATATTTGGAAATATGGTTTTTCTGTAGTAGAACTTTCTTCTGCAACATAATTCAAAGTTGATGCAAGGATATAAAAGAATTCTTGGTTCGAGACGAATCGATTGACCTGTAATATTGTTATATTTTATCAAAGAGTAGGGAAGTTATTTTAATTTATACATTTTGAAAATCGGTTTTTTATACTAAAACTTTTTTCATTTACTTAATACAAAGTTGATGCAAGAACAGAAAAGATGTGTTGATTCGAAACGAGTCGATTGACCTATAATGTTATTACATTTTGTTGCAGAGTGAGGAAGCTATAGTAATGCATAATATTTGAAAATATGGTTTTTCATAGTAAAACTTTTTTCTTCAACATAATTCAAAGTTGATGCAAGGATACAAAAGATTCCTTGCTTCGGGACGAATCGATTGACCTATGATATTAATACTGGCGTCGGTTTGTCAGAGGAGCAGCATTCAGATTTTATTCACCATTAAGAAGAAAATAATAATTATCAGTCAGGTTCCATTCCATTAGCGAGGAATCGCGAAACCCATAAATAAGCCACTTTCAGTTACGATATTTGGTATGTTAATGAATTCATAGGTAAATGTCACAAAAGCAGTTTACTTTTAGAACACTTGTCATATAAAAATCTGCCTAGAAGCTCACTTAAAATTATTGGACATCAGAATAATAATACTACTCGACAGATGTCTTGCGTCAGAATTTCGTAATGGTTCTGCACGTTGTTTTACGATGTGATAGCCCCTTTCACGCGTTGACTGCGTGATGGTGAGGCGTGCGGGGCAAGGTTGAACGCACCATAAAAAACCACTGCTTAAAATTATTAAATTATGTACAAAATTTTTTTTGTACTTTTATCACTCTGATAAGAAGGATAATAAAGGTCAAATATGCAAAGTTGAATTTGCATATTTTTGCAAAAATTAATGTTGACAAATTAGAATTGTTTAAACAATTGAATATTAGTTAAGAAATGACTGGGTATTCTTAAATTGCTGGAAGATGATTATTTATGTAAAAAAAACTTTTAAAAAGCGTCAATCAACCGCAATATTAGGTAAAATTCACATTTGTCACTTATGGGGTTTTCTTTGGGAACCCATAAGAGTGGCTTAAGATTATTCAACCTCAAAATTTATGATTGATTCTTATTCTTTGACAAATTCTGAACAACATACTGAAACGCGGAATTATTTTTAAATTGTTATCAGGTCTAAATATTAGATTTAGAAAAAGCTGACTTTTTCCCATGTTAAATCAATGGGAAATTTTATGGTCTTTGCGCGACCCCTAAATATTAACCGATTTTGCTCAAATTTGGAGATTTTTTTTTAGGTAATTCAAACAAAACTGGGGGGTGAGAGCAGAGAAATTCGAAAAGTGAAAAATAAGGGCCACCCTTGCCCATAAATCTTGTAATTTTACAACTTTTAAAAATCCTTTTTTAAAAATTGAAAATTTTAAGTCCATTTTTGGAACTTTAAAATTTGTCAAATTAGGTAATAAATAAAATTCAATTTCAAAGTTTTCAATTTCCTGAAGATTTTTAAAAGTAAAAAAAAATTAAAAATTAAAAAATCCATTTTTCGAACTCCACTTTTTGAATTTATATATATTTTTAAATTATTTCAGCCCAATAAAATTTTAAATAAAAATCCAGTTGAAGTCAACCAAAAAGACGAATTTTCAACAAAACCTTTTTTAAGTTTTCAAACAAATAGGGTACTTTTTAACCGAATTGTTTTTTTTTTTTTCAAAAAAAGTTAATTATTATCCAAATCCTTGAATTTTCCAATAAACTAGTTGCATTTTTAGCAAAATTTTTAGGAAAGCGTTGAACTTTTAACAACAAAAAAAGAGTTTTTCACAAAATTTTTGAATTTTCTTCAAAGTAGAATATGTTTCAAACGAAGAATTGAATTTTCCACCAAAAAATACAATTTTAACCGAGAAGATTGATTTTCTAAAAAGTAGATTATTTTTTAACAAAATAATTAAGTTTTTAACAAAAAATATAAATTTTCAACCGTGAAGATTAATTTTCTGCCAAAAAAGATGTAAAATAAAGAATCTTCAATTGGAATAGTTAAATCTACATTTAAAAAAATTTTACCAAAAAGCAAAGAATTTTTAACAAAATAATTAAATTTTCAAGCAAAAAGAGGAATTTTTAACTAAAACAAAAAAAAAACTTTCAAATGAATTTTTTTTTAAGTTTTTCAAATATTAACCAAGTAGTTGAATCTTCAACCAAAAAGATTAATTCTCTACCAAAATAGACAAATTTGTAACGAAATAGATGAATTTTCAACCCACTAGTTAATTTTTTTAACTGAAAAAGTTAAACTGTCAATCAAAAATTTATGAGTTAAATTTTCAGTTAAAAAAGTACATTTTTAACCAACAAAACCAAATATTCAACAGAATAATTAAATTTTCAACCAAATTATTTTCAACTGAAATCAAGAATCTTCAACCAGAAAAATGCATTTTTAAAAGAAGTAGTTCAACTTTCAACCAAGTAGTTAAATTTTCAACTAAAAAAGATAAATTTTCATCCAAATAACAGTTGATTTTTCAACTAAAAATGAAATACGTACAATTTCAATTAAAAAATAAACATTCAACAAATTGGTCAAATTTTTAATCAAGGAGTGAATTTTCAACTAAAATGAAGATTCTTTTACTAGAATACTTAAATTTTAAATAAAAAAAGAAATAATTTTCAATTTAAAAAAATGATTTTCAAACGATATGGTTAAATTTTTGAGCAAATAAATAAACTATTTGATCAAATTAGTTATCAACTTTGAATTATGTGAATGAAAAAAGTTTCACCATAAGAAACCGATTTTGAAAATAATATAAAATTCTAAAAGAATTTTTAATAATATTTATCAAAAATATCATTAAAAATATTAATTAATTGTTTAAACAATTGTGTTCGTGAATTTGAATTGAGTATTACCTCACTCCTGATTGATGAGTGGACCAAAAGTGGCAAATTTTAGAAAAAACTGCAACATTCTAGCATTATTTTGAGATAAAATTTCTATTAATAATAATAAATTCTTTCTTTATGATATTTGTAATATCTCTTAAAATTTTGAAAAATTTTCAGTCTTCTAAAATCAGATGAAACTCATGGGACAAAATGTTTCCGGTAATCGGTCAATCAGGGTAAGCGCGAGGTAAACATAGGTAAACTTGTGGATAATTTCTCAAAATTGTGAAAATGAATATTAATTCGGTCATTCGTTCATTTTAACATTTTCACTTTTATTAAATAAGATTTAATAAAAGTTTATATACAAAAAAGGCCGATGTTTCGAGTATTTCTGACTCAGGAAGGCCGCTGGACCGGGAAATGAACGGAAATTTTTCGAAACCGGGAAAAAGCAGTAAATTTAATTTTTGAGTGGGAATTTTATAAATTTTTAGATGAAAAATCTGCCCACCTTCGATTTCGACAGTTTTTTAAATAATTAGTTGAATTGATATTTTTTCCAATTATGATTCAGTTTACAATGCGTCATTCGAAAATCTTCTACCTTATACATTTTCCATTTCTTACACATTTATTTTTCTAAAACAAATTTCGTTAAGCTTCCACGTTTATTCCATTATCAAAATTTATATTTTTTATGTAATATCGTTCCCTAAGTTGATAAACTCGTAGCCTTATTTATACGCCTTATTTATTTGTTCATTCATTTATTCTTTTTTCGTGAATTTATGATTATTTGTGGATCTCGGGACAGTGAAGGTACGTGGGTTAGCGCTTGCTAATTAGCGACTTTTGCAGCAGGATTCGGGAATCCTCGATTTTCGTCTATCGACGTCCTTCTGGTCTGGAACTGGGGAATCGACGCGAAGATGGGTTGAAGCGGACAGACAGGTTTTAAAAATACTTTGTCGAAAGGATCCTGCGGCTGAGTCGAGTTTTTATGGTATTTGGCGCCAGTCGGAGTGCTCGCGAAAGACGAAGAAATGGCCTTTCGCCACACTAACTTTCAGAGGCTGCACGCCTGCAAGTGCAACGAACCCGAACGCGGTTATACGCGAATATTATACACGACCCTGGAATCATTTACCATTATTTTGCCCCGACCCATACCGACAATATCACTTCGGACCTTTACTTCCCGATACGAAGCGTGTCCTAAAGCGATAAAACGGACATTGAGCGCCCCCGATCGGAACCTTTTATCCTATTAGGATGTTTTTTATTATTATTTACGGCAAATCAAATTTGCACGATGTCAAATTTGCGGCATTTCTCGTATGGACAAAATTTTAAGTCTATACCAAACACGCGAGAAAGGGCAAGTCTCTCAAACGTAAGCTTCCCAAAGATAACCAAATTACTCTCTCAAACGTAACCAGCATCTCCCTGGCAACGTGTCCAAACGGGGATCTTCTGCCTCCTGTAGAATGTCTGCAAGTACAAATTCCGAATCTTCGGAGTCACTGTTGGAATTATCCACAAACATTTTTATAAAACTTTTTTCAGAGCACAAAGTTGCACCAGGAAAACTAACCTAAACGCTCAACCAGAGAGTATTAGGGTACCTTTTCATCAGGGGGATGGCTCTCCTATAAAGGCCTGTAGAATAAATGTGTCATGAGATTTGAAGACGGCCGAGTGGCGGCGCTGGCTGTACTTTTAGGCCGACAATTATTCAAATGCATGGGGAAAACACAAATTTAATTGATTTTAATTATTAAAATACGTTTTTTGCATATATTTATCTCAGAAAAATATTGTGTAGCATCTTAAATATCCAATAAATTGATAAGTATTAATGAAAAGTGAAGAAAATTTTAGTTTGATGATTAAACACGAATACACTTTTCACAGAGTACCACTACTAATTCTACAAAGTGAACATTAAATTTTTAGCATTGAAATATGTAAATAGTGTCAACTGTGAAAAAAGTAAATTTCAATTGAATTTTATTTTTATTGACATTTATAATGAATATTGAAAATTGAAATTAACGCTTAATTGAACGAAATTATAAAAATATATATATATTTTTTTAAAGCTAGAAAATAATTTATTTTGTTTCGTTATAGGACGTTTATAAAAAATAATTATAATAAAAAATGTGTATTGTTACAAATATGTCGAATATTTCTGAAGATTTATATTTCTATGGACTTTCCAGCGAAAAATCGGCTGTTACAGTGCAATATCGTCACACTAAAATTTTAATTTCCCGGAAAATAATATTTAAAAAAAAAAACTTCTTTATTCTTATTCAGCCTCCCTATATCTCTGGAGCAAGTTTTTATGATTTTTTTTAAATTAAAGAACAGATTTTTTTTTCGCTATCCAAATATATTTTTCAAACCCCGTGAAATTTGAACCTCCAAATTCTTAAATGATTTACTCGAAATTGGTTAACTTTTTCTAACGAAACTCATTTTCTCCCAATTTAGCAACTTAATATCTCGGGAGTGAGTTTTAATTTTTTGTTAAAAATAAAAATTGCAGTTTTTATCTCCTCGGGAGTAAACTTTTGTTTTATCTTTAAATGGTGATTACGATTTTACAGAATTTTATGTGTCTCTCCTAGAAAATTCTGATTTTGTTGCTTATCTAGTTCTGAACTGCAACCCTTCAATTAATAATTAAATTTAATTCTAATTGCGATAAAAAATACCTTCAATTTCATTGATTTTCATTCATGTTATCAATAATTTGCGTTTTTTTACCAAAAAAAATGTTTAATTGCGTATTTTCGATAAAATTTGTACGCCATATCTCGTTGAAAATTTAAATTTTTTTAGTACAACACTTTTTTGTCAATTATTTTCAAATGATTTGCCAATGATTTGCGTTTTTTTTACAAAAAAAAAGTTTAGTTACATATTTTCGAACAAATGTTTACTCAATATCTCATTAAAATTAGACATTTTTCTTATAGTGCAACGCTTTTTTTGTCAATTATTCTCAAAGTGAACAAAAGAGATTTGCGATCTTTAAAAACAGTTGTGATGAATTCAAACAGTTTTCAAATTTTTTGACACCAACTTTAATAAATTGTCTTATTAATATTAATTGAAAATTCATGTTACCAATAATTTGCGTTTTTTAGAACAACAAAAAAAGCAGTTTAATTACACATTCTTTACTCAATATCTCGTTGAAATTTAAAAATTTTCTTATAGTGCAACACTTTTATGTCAATTATTTTTAAAGTGAACAAAAAAGATTGCGATTTTAAAAACAATTGTAATGAATTAAAAATGTGTTCAAATTTTTTGATAAGAACTTGATTCAATTATTATATTAATATCAAGTGAAAATTCATGTTACCAATAACTTGTGATTAAAAAAAAAAAGTTTAATTTCATATTTTCGATTATATTTTTTCTTATATAGTACAACACTTCTTTGTAAATTATTTTCAAAGTGCACAAAAAAGATTGCGATCTTTAAAAACAATTGCAACGACTTTGAATTATTTTCAAATTTTTTTATAACGCCAATAAATTGTTTAAAATAAAATAGCTCTTTGCCAGATCTTTATTATTTTCTTGTCATTTGGTACGGTGTAACCTTGAACTTTTTCGGAGCAATTCGCGTAACCACAATTTCACCCAAAAACAACGCACTTATATCCCATTATTCTCGTTCATCACAAAAAGAAACTTGATAAAATTTCAGTCTAAAAGCCTTAAAGCTTAATTCTGTAGCAAAAAAATCTAAACAATCCGTTTTTATAATATAAAAAGCATAAAATTTCACATTTTTCACACTTTCCCCATGCATTTGAATAATTTTTGGCCTAAATGTACAGCCAGCGCCACCCTCGGCCGTACTCAACATTTCCGTCACTTTCATTACAGAATGTCACGGCCCTGCTTTTCATGGACCATGGATTCTGAATTAATATTTTACATAGGATTCATTTCTATTTACTTTGCTGGTTTATGACAAATGCGAACCCTATGTGAAATATTAATTCAATGAAAAATTCAAATTCGAGCTCCGTGAAAAGGTACCCTTAAAGAGAGTGGAAGGTGCTATAAAAGCCCAATGTATTTTTCCGTACACGAGTTTCAGCGCTCCTATAGTCTCGGGGAGGAACTATACCTGAAGGCCACGAAATTCAAATCCATAAGAAATTAAAAAATTTGTAATTACTAGATTAATTACTATTTAAAAAAGGTAATAATAATAAACAATTTATTTTTTCAACAAGACATATTTTATTAATAGAAAATAACCAATAAATATGTAAAAAAAATCTTATCGTCATACTATGTAAATCTAATTTATCTTATTTACAGTAAACATATAATTTATAGAAGTCGAGGGTGTTGCGTAAATATAATTCCTCTCATTTACAATTTAATTTATTATTAAGCAATATTTTTCTTTGGAAAATTATTTCAATGGGGCTCAATGCTCCATATCGAAATTAAAGAAACAATCTCCTAAATTGCATTAAGTTATACTTTTAAAATTCTTACCACTTATTATTAACTTTGAGTATGATTCAGTTTGCAATACGTACATCGAAAATCTTTTACTTTAAAGATATCTCATTCCAGGATTTTATTTTTAAGCGTACATTTTCACTCTGATGAATTTTGAAATGCACTCTTGGAGACCTGAACACTTGAAAATGAAAATGAAAATACGAAAATAAAATTTTTCCAAAAAAACATTTTCATTTTATCAACTTTCAATTTGAATAAATGAATTATTTCAAAAGTGGATTTGTCCTTTAAGTGTTAAAAAGTGAACAATAATTGATTCGACAACAACATTGTCAATAACTTCAAAACTGAAAAATATTAAATGCAATATTAAATATTAAATATTGAAGGAAAGTAAAGAACAATATTCAATTTTCAACCCCTTCAATTACAAATTTTTCAGTGAAGAAAAAGAAGAATTACTTAATATTTAGCAATGTGTGACTGTTCACTTAAAACGAGTAATTAAAAGTGAAGACGAGTATTTAAAAGACGAGCATTTAAAAGTTAAAAATTTTAAAGTGTGTTCTTTGACATAGGAATCTTTGAATCGTTTAAATTTCAAAGAGCTTTTAATCTTTGAACTTTGAATTTTGATGCATGAACAACAATTAAACACTTATTATTTGTACACAAAATCTGAGTAACTTCAGGACATATTTGGAAGATATGATCCAATTTTTCCTACAATTTTTATAAAGACCTGCAAATTAAAAAAAAATCATTACAATCTTCCTCATTCTTTTTGGACAATTTCGGAAATATTCTAGAATCCTTTATGATATTCTCTTCAAATAATGTTTAAAAATGAAAAATAAGTTTCAATTTTCCTACAAATCATAAGAAAATGATATTATTTTTTCGAGGCAATTCACAAGTCTCAAGAAGCTTCTAAATTTTTTGTTTCAATTCCGCAAAAATCAACATTTTGTTTTAAATTCGGCTGTGGCTATTTGCACTGAAATTTCAGTACGAATAGCAGAACTTTTTCGGTAAACACACTCCCCTCAAGTTTTAAATTAATTAAAATTAAGACAAGTAATTTAAGGACGAGTATTTGAAAGTGAACAATTTCAAACTGAATTGTGTCACATAGAAAGCTTTGAATCTCTAAAATTTCAAATACCTTTTAAGCCTTGAATTTTGATGCTTAAACAACAATAATAATTAATATTTAATAATAATTAATACAAAAATAATTAAAATTCAGTAGTAGGAACAACCCCTCGATGTAATAAGGGTCTCGGAAAGAAACTTTTAAAGCACTTTTCCTCAAAATGATGACTAAAAATCCGTAAATCGTGACAAACGCTTCACTGAACTTCAGTGAATTTTATCCATTCGCAACAACTGCAAAATACAAATATTTATATAAATTTTCACTTGCTTACGGTTAAAAAGTTACATTATTAGTGATTGTTGCAACTTGTTAAAGTTTACTCTTCTTTTGAATTTTCATGCATTTTGGTGAGGTTATATAGACGCCTGCAGATTGTTTCTACAAAAACAATGGTATTGGCTATTATTGTACTTACATTGTTGGGTTGGCTGGAAGTCGAAAAAACCAACGTTCTTCCTTTTTTATCGTGATATTGTTGCAGCCACTCACACAACAGTAATGTGGCATTTTTATTAAAAACTCTTTACTATCAAACTTGTTTGTAAACAAAACCATTTTCACTGTCAGACATTGTCAGAGAAAACGCATTATAGAAAATGAACTTCCCGTTGAAATACCCGAGCTTCTTCCCCGAGGCGGCAGAGTGCGCGGCAGAGTGGCGGCACCGTGCGTTGGCTATCACGGACAAATTCTGCAATTGGCTGTAATCTGGCGCGCGATTCAAAATCGAATTAAATTAATTCGATTTTGAATCACGCGCGTAAAATTTTGACCAATAGCAGCTTACACTGTTGAATCACGCATCCGGTGGCTTCAGATTGGTTGTGATAATTCTTGCGACCAATCAGAAACTAGCGGTTCCCTTAATTTCCGTGCGTGGAATACAGCCACACTTTCCTTCAAAGTATGCTTGATGGTTAGTGATGGGGCCTGACCAACATGACCGTGGTAATACGCGGTAATCTCTGTAATTACGGTCATGACGGTAAAAGATGGAAAAAGTCGGTAAAACTGATTTTTCAAAGTGATAATAGGTTTTGAAGCGATGTTTCGCGAATAGAATAATAATTCATTTGTCTAGAAGTTCAATTTTGATTGTATCTGGCCGCAAAAGCATTAACTTGTACAAAAAATTAGAAATATCGGAAACATAACCTCAAACCTTTTACTTAAGACAGTGAGAAATTTGAAATTCTACTTATCTCTTTGTTTATATTTATTGCTGTGCAGTAAAATTCTTTACATAATAGAAAAAGAGTAAAGAATATGAGAAACTTTTGTTGATATCTTATATTATACTTTTATAAATAATTAGGTTTCTCTGTGTAAAACTATGAAGAGAGAAATGAAAATTCCTATCTTGCATATTTTTTAATTGGGATTAAGTTTTGGAAGCTGATTGTAAATAAAAAATTCCATAATTTATTAAAACCGGCATTTACAGAATAACTAATTTCAGCTTCTTCGGATCATTTCATCTCTTGTTTGAAATTCCCGCGCAGCTTAGCAGACGACATTTTGAGGTTACTTCTAATCTAGCAACATATTCATCAATTTTCAACCTAATTCTTTTTCTTAGCCGAAAAATTGTATGCAAATAGGCCCGTTGGGTTTTCTAAATTGGTCTATAACTTCAATTTCATATCATTTCCCTTTCCTTTTGTTAAAAAATGACTTTTACCAACTTTTACCACATGACCACTTTTCCTGACCGTCATGACGGTAAAACCTATATCACTTCCCATCACTATTGATGGTCAAGATATCCGCACGAAATTTTGTGCGGGAATGTTATGATTCCCGCACGAAATGTTGTGCGGGAATGTTAAGATTCCCGCACACTTTGACTTCATCAAGAATCGGTCATTTTCTGCTCATTTTTTGGTGCATATACTGAGAACTTCCCGTACAGTGTTTTTGGTTGAAAGTTTAACTATTTTGTTGAAAATTAATCTCTCTAGACTGAAAATTCAAATACTTGGGTAAAAGGTAAACTACATTCTTAAAAATGTATTTTTTTGATTGAAGGCTTATGTCTTTGGTTAAAAATTTAACTGTTTATTGGAAAAGTCTTTCTTTTTCGTTTAAAATTAATTTTTTAACTGAAAATGTAACTTTTCCATTTTTTTTCAGATTGATCGTTTTTAGTGGAAAATTCTCCTTTTTTGGGAAAACAAAATTATTTTCTTGGTTTATAATTTCATTTTTGGTTGGTAAAAATGCATTAGTTTCGTGAGAAAATAATTTTTTGCTGAAGTCATATTTTTTTTTGTAAATCTAATTTTTGTAGACAAAATCCGTCTTTTGGCTTGAAGGTTCAACAATTTAGGTAAAATTTTCTTTCTTTAGTGAAAAATCTTAATTTGTTGAAAATTCGTCTTTTTTGTTTTGAAAAAATTTTTGTTGCACAAATTTCACGTTTTTTGATTGAAATATAAACTGTGACACATTTTGTTGGGAATTTATATTTTCAGGTTGAAAATTCAAAAATTTTATTATAAAGTCAATCTTTTTGATCAAAAATTCAACTTTCTTGTTGAAAATCTCCTCATTTATAGAAATTCATATTTTGATGTTAAAAATTCAACTGAAATCTTTTTCGCATAAAAATTTCACTATTTTTTTGAAAATTGGTACTTTTAATTCAAAAATTCATCTATTTCAGTAAAAATTTCATCTTCATTGGATAAAAACGCAACTGTTTGGTTAAAAATTCAACAAATTTGAAGTCATCCTTTTTGGTTGAAAATTCGTATTTTTGAAAATGTAACTATTTTTTGAAAATTTGTCTTTTTAATTAAAAAAATCATCTACATCTCAGTGGAAATTGCATATTTATTGGATAAGAAAGAACATTTTTGGTTCAAAATTGACTAATTTGGTTGAAAAGTCATCCTTTTTGGTTGAAAATTCAATTTTAGTTCAGAAAATTCCAGTTTTTTTGGTTACTGTCCACTTGGTTTTAAAATTCATTTTTTTAAGATAAATTTAATCAACTAAATAGTTTTTTCTCAATGAGAGAAATTAATTCTTAACAAAAAATAGAATAGTTAAATTTTTTACTAAGCAGATAATTTTCGAATGAAAAAGGTTACATTTCTATCAAAAAAGGTAAATTTTCTACAAAAAATTGAATAGTTAAAGTGAATTATCAACTGAAAAAAAAAAATTTTAACCGATTATATCAATTTTAAACTAAAAAGAAAAAATTTCCACCAAAATTAGAGTAGGATAATTTTCAGTTAGTAAAATAAATTTTCAACCAAAAAAATAACGAATTTTCAACAAAATATTTAAATTTTCAACTGCAGAAATGAATTTTTAACCAAAAAGATGAAATTTCAACTAATAAGAGTACTCTTTTACCAAAAAAGAGTAATTTGCAACAAATGATTAAATGTTTACAGAAAGCAGATAAATTTTCAACTGAAAACAAAATAATTGAATTTTTAACAAAATAAAGGTTTTTCAAATAAAATTATGGATCTTCAACTGGAAATTTGCAACTAAAAATGATAATTTTTTAACAAATAGTTGAATTTTACAAAAAAAGGATGAATTTTCACCAAAAAAATGGAATAGTTTAATGGTGAGTGAACGAATTAATTTGTAACAAACAAACATAGAACGGATTTTCAACAAAACAGTTTAAGTTTCAACCAGTTTGATGAATTTTCATCTGAAATTATGAATCTTCAACTGAAATAGTTGAATTCAACGAAAAACAGGATGAATTTTCAATAAAAAATGGAACAGTCTAATGGTGAGCCAATAAATTAATTTTTAACAAAAAAAAAAACGGATTTTTAACCGAACAGTTAAATTTCCAACCAGTTTGATGAATTTTCAACTGAAATTATGAATCTTC
>CAKNXH010001717.1:125570-147121 GCA_932178445.1 Andricus quercusramuli
TTCAACTTTTAACCAAGGAGTTGAATTTTCTCAAGTTTTGACGAATTTCCAACAAAATATATTTGGTTGAAAATCTGTTCTTTTTGGTAGAAAATTAATCTTTTTGTTTGAAAATTCATATTTTTTGGATGAGATAACTGCTACATTTTTTGGTCAGAATTAATGTTTTTTAAAATGAAAATTTAATTACTTGGTTAAAAGTTAAACTCTCTTGTTGAGACTTTTTTTTTATTGAAGATTCATTTTAATTGAAAATACATCTCTTCGGTTAAAAAATAAGCTATTTTGTTGAAAATTCCTTTTTTTCTTTGGCTAAAAATTAATTTTTTTATGCTGAAATCTTTTAGTTGAAAATTATCCTTTTTTATTGAAAATTTATTCATTTTGTTGGAAATTTTTCTTTTTTAGTAAAAATTAATTTTCACTGTTAGAAATTTATCTTTTTAGTTGAAAATTCCTGTATTTTGTTGAAATATTGTCCTTTTTGCAAGAAAATTAATATTTTATTTTAAATTTAATCTGTTTGTTTGAAAACTAATTAGTTGAAAGTTATACTTTTTTGTTGAAGATTCATGTTTTTAGTTAAAAATTCATAACTTTTTCAGGTTTTTGGGTCAAATCGTGATCCTCATAAGTGCGACGCACTTTTCAGGAATGTTAATTTTTCCATGACAAAGAAAATAAATAGGACCAATTAAATAACTGATCACGATTCTATGAAATACAGTTTAAGAAACCCTGAGAAAATAGAGATTAATTATTATCGACAATTGTGTATATCCAGATCACCTAGATCCTGTTTTCCATGCTTGAAGAATATCCCACGCAAGATTTCCGAGACAATGTGCCCGCAGCAATGAAAATGATCAAAAACGTGAATAATAAGGAGAAACCTCCACAGAATATATTATCATCGCACGCGCATCACATCAGTGAATCTGAGATGTTCAGGTCCTTCAAAAGTCGTGAGACCGCGAGTAGAATGGATTTCGATAAGATCTGCAATACGATCTTTGTTCTATTTTTTCGGGAACGATCATCTTTCTCTCTTTCTCGCCTGATTACAATCATCTTGAGTCAGTGGAGTTGTCTTGAAAGAAAAAGTGGCCTGGCGGTACTTTCCACAAACTACATTACCAGTTTTTTTTTTTTTTTTTTTTTTTTTGCTTGAAAAAATGCATGGACGTGAAGGAAGATAGAGTAGTATGCCAGGACAGAAAAGTGTGGCGACAAATAGTTTGTAAACAGAGTGACAATAGAATGAATGACGCCTGAATATATAAATTACCATAACTTCCCTACTCTTTGATGAAATGTATTATTATTATAGGTCAATCGATTCGACTCGAATGAACACATCTTTTCTGTTCTTGCATCAACTATGAATTATATCAATGAAAACAGTTTTACTATGAAAAACCGATTTTCAAACTATATAAAATAACATAAATTCCCCACTCTTCAATAAAACGTATTCATATTGCAGGTCAATCGATTCGTCTAGAACCCAGGAATCTTTCATATTGTTGCATCAAATTTGAATTAGGTTAAAGAAAATATTTTTACTATAAAAAACTGTATTTCCAAATATTATGCATAACCATAGCTTCCTTACTCTTCAATAAAATGTATCAATATTATAGGTCAATCGATTCGTCTTGAATCAACACATCTCTCCTATTCCCGCACCAACTTTAAATTATGAGAATGAGAAAATTTTCACTATAAGAATCGATTTTAAAGATATATAAAATACCATAACTTTCTTACCCTTTAATAAAATGTATTAATATTGAGGTCAATCGATTCGTCTCGAACCAAGGAATCTTTCATATTCTTGCATCAACTCTAAGTGATGTTGAATAAAACAGTTTCACCATAAAATACCGTATTTTTAAATATTCTGCATTACCATAACTCCCTTACTCTTAGATAAACTGTATTAATATTATAGGTCAATCGATTCGTCTCGAACCAAGGAATCTTTTTATATTGTTTCATCAACTTTAAATTATGTTGCAGAAAAAAGTTTTCCTACAAAAAAAGTATTTTCAGAAATCATGCATTGCCATAGCTTCCTTACTCTCCCACAAAATGCAGTAAAATTATAGGTCAATCGATTTATCACGAACCAAGCAATCTTTCATATTTTTGCATCAACTTTGAATTGTGTTCATGAAAAAAGTTTTACTATAAAAAACCGATTTTCCAAATATATAAATTACCACAACTCCCTTACTCTTTGATAAATCGTATTAATATTATAGGTCAATCGATTCGTGTCGAACCAAGGAATCTTTTATATTGTTGTATCAACTTTGAATTTTGTTGAAGAGAAGAGTTTTTCTATAAAAAACCGTATTTTTAAATATTATGCATGACCATAGCTTCCTTACTCTCCAACAAAATGTAATAACATTATAGGTCAATCGATTCGTCTTGAATCAACACATCTCTCCTATTCCCGCACCAACTTTAAATTATGAGAATGAGAAAATTTTCGCTATAAGAATCGATTTTAAAGACATATAAAATACCATAACTTTCTTACCCTTTAATAAAATGTATTAATATTGAGGTCAATCGATTCGTCTCGAACCAAGGAATCTTTCATATTCTTGCATAAACTCTAAATGATGTTGAAGAAAGCAGTTTTACCATAAAATACCGTATTTGCAAATATTATGCATTGCCATAGCTTTCTTACTCTTTGATAAAATGTATTAATATTATAAGTCAATCGATTCGTCTTGAACCAGCGAATCTCATATGTTGTTGCATCAACTTTGAATTTTGTTGAAAAAAAGAGTTTTCCTATAAAAAACCGTATTTTCAAATATTACGCATTACCATAGCTTCCTTATTCTTCAATAAAAGGTATTAACATTATAGGTCCATCCATTCATCTCGAACCAAGGAATCTTTAATATTGTTTCATTAACTTTAAATTATGTTGAAGAAAAAACTTTTCTTATAAAAAACAGTTTTCTCAGTAATAATGCGTTGCCATAGCTTTATTACTCTCCAACTTAATGTAGTAACATTATAGGTCAATCGATTCGTTTCGAACAAAGGAATCTTTCCTATTCTTGCATCAACTTTGAATTGTGTTAATGAAAACAGTTTTACTATGAAAAACCGATTTTCAAAGTATATAATTTACCAGAACTTCCCTAATCTTTAGTAAAATTTATTAATAGTATAGGTCAATCGATTCGACTCGAACCAAGGAATATTTTATGTCCTTGCATCAACTTTGAATTAGGCATAAGGAAAAAGTTTTACCATAAAAAACCATATTTTTGAATATTATGCTTTACCGTAGCTTCCTTACTCTTCAATAAAATGTATTAATATTATAGGTCAATCGATTCGTCTTGAATCAATACATCTTTTCTGTTCTGGCATCAACTTTGAATTATGTTAATGAAAAAATTTTTACTATAAAAACCGATTTTCCAAATATATAAATTACCACAACTCCCCTACTCTTTAATAAAATGTATTAATATTAGAGGTCAATCGATTCGTCTCAAACCAAGCAATTTTTCATATTCTTGCATCAACCTTGAATTGAGTAAATGAAAAAAGTTTTACTATAAAAAGCCGTATTTTCGAATATTA
This sequence comes from Andricus quercusramuli, assembly GCA_932178445.1. Classification (NCBI taxonomy): domain Eukaryota; kingdom Metazoa; phylum Arthropoda; class Insecta; order Hymenoptera; family Cynipidae; genus Andricus; species Andricus quercusramuli. The sequence goes on from CAKNXH010001717.1 coordinate 129,195, forward strand.
TGCATTACCATAGCTTCCTCACTCTCCCACAAAATGTAATAACATTATAGGTCAATCGATTCGTCTCGATCCAATCTTCCATATTCTTGCATCAACTTTGAATTGTGTTAATGAAAAAAGTTTTACTATAAAAAACCGATTTTCAAAATATATAATTTACCAGAACTTTCCTAATATTTAGTAAAATGTATTAATTTTGTAGGTCAATCGATTCGACTCGAACCAAGAAATCTTTCATATTCTTGCATCAACTTTGAATCGTGTTAATGAACAAAGTTTTACTATATACAAAACCGATTTTCAAAATATATAATTTACCAGAACTTCCCTAATATTTAGTAAAATGTATTAATATTGTAGGTCAATCGATTCGACTCGAACCAAGCAATCTTTCATATTCTTGCATCCATTTCGAATTATATTGAAAAAAAATGTTTGCTACAAAAAACCCTATTTTGGGATATTATCTATTACCATAGCTTCCTCACTCTTCAATAAAATGTATCATTGTTATAGGTCAATCAATTCGTCTTGAATCAACAAATCTTTTCTATTCTCGCACCAACTATAAATTATGAGAGTGAGAAAATTTGCACTATAAGAATGGATTTTTGAGGTATATAAAATACCATAACTTTCTTACCCTTTAATAAAATGTATTAATATTATAGGTCAATCGATTCGTCTCGAGCCAAGCAATCTTCCATATTTTCGCATCCACTTTGAATTTTGTTAATAAAAAAAGTTTTACTATAACAAACCGATTTTCAAAATATATAATTTACCAGAACTTCCCTACTCTTGAATAAAATCGATTAATATTATAGGTCAATCGATTCGTCTCGAACCAAGCAATCTTTCATATTCTTGCATCCATTTTAAATTGAGTGAGAAAAAAAAATTTTTTGCTACAAAAAACCCTATTTTAGAATATTATACATTACCATAGCTTCCTTACTCTTCAATAAAATGTATCAATGTTATAGGTCAATCAATTCGTCTTGAATCAACACATCTTTTTTATTCTCGCACCAACATTAAATTATGAGAGTGAGAATATGTTCACTATAAGAATCGATTTTTAAGGTACATTAAATACCATAACTTTCTTACCCTTTAATAAAATGTATTAATATTATAGGTCAATAGATTCATCTCGAACCAAGAAATCTTTCATATTCTTGCATCAACTATGAATTTTGTTGAAGAAAAAAGTTTTCCTATAAAAAACCGTATTTTCAAATATTATGCATTACCATAGCTTCCTCACTCTTCAATAAAATGTGTCAATGTTATAGGTCAATCAATTCGTCCTGAATCAACACATCTTTTCTGTCCTTGTATCAACTTTGAATTATATTCATGAAAAATATTTTTCAATAAATAACCAATTTTCAAAATATATAAAATACCATAACTTCCCTACTCTTTGATAAACTGTATTCATATTGCAGGTCAATCGATTATGTTAATATTATATATTTGTCCAACCTTAGGTGAAATAAGTTAATTTTCAACAACAAAAAAACAATTTTCAATAAAATAATTGAATTTTTAATGAAAGTGATAAATTTTCAAATAAAATGAATCTTCAACTGGACTAATTGAATTTCGTGCCAAAAAGGTACAAAAATTTTCCACCGCATATTTCAATTTTTGATAAGAAAGATCAATTATAAACCAAATAGTTAAATTTTCATCCGAAAAAGATAAATTTTTAACCTAAAATAGAATAGTTAAATTTTCTGTTTTGAAAAACTAATTTTTAACAACAAAAAACACGATTTTTTAACAATATAAATAAATTTTAAACTGGAAAAGTTAAATTTTCAGTTAGAAAGTTACTTTTCAACAAGGTATTAAAATTTTCAATCAGAAATGAACTAACACCTACCCTTATTAAAAAATAGATCATGAATCAAAAATATGTAAGCTGCTTTCAACTCAAGTAGCTGAACAAATTTAGAATTTATAAAAACCACACCAAAAACTCCCTACACGAATATTTGTAGTGACTAACTGAAGTGGAACCTTCACCATTATAATCATCATCGTCATCATCATTCAACTCAGTTTCAGTATTATCAGCATGGCCCGAATCAAAAAGCGTAGGAACACATATCTTGGTGGACCACTTTTGTCTAGTCATTTGTTGTGCAGAAGCTCCATCCATTTCCCAATCAGTAGCAACTTTTGAGCCCGTAATTTGCCAAGGTCTTCCTCATCAAAATCCATGAGTATCCTTTCAGTCGTATGTGTCACTAGAGAAATGAGATTGACACTTGCTCATGTTTCCGATACTTGGACATGTCCCGGATAACAATCATTTTTGGCTATTTGAATTTTAGGGTAAGGATGGTGCAGCTTACTAGCATGCAAATTATGAAGCCTTATCTTCTCATACTTCCTCTCCGTTAGACCTAGATCAATGCACATTCTAAACTATCGTCCCATCCGTTGAAAAATCGCGAGCACGTGGATGATTAACCCATTTTAGTGCTCTTGATAATCTTCTCCACTGTGATTCAGAACATTTTCATTCATTCGTCTACGTTTCGTCTTTTGGGATCCTTCTTCAAAACTTAAACGTGGACGACCTTTTCTAAAAACATTTGAGTAGACTTGATGAATTAAATGAAGAATCAACGGAACCATCGTTAGGTTGTGCGATATATTCTTGAGTCTGATTGAATACTTATCTGAATTCACTTTGTAAAAATTCAATATTTTTCCTTATAAAAGCACTTTTTATGCTACGAACCTTTTACCAATTTTCTATTATACTGCGGCAAAAAGCTGTCAATCGATTTGCGTTCTATTTCCATTATCTGGACATCAGAAAAGGAGCTTGAAGATTTGATGCTGGCTATGGTCATGTCGAATTTACTTTTTCTTCCGTTTACTTCATCATTATTCCACATCATCTCACATAATAATAAATTAACCGAGATAGAATACGATTTGCTCTGAGTAGAACTTCTTATTATCACCGAAACGGAAACAAATGACAGACCCATTCCAGAGAAAACAGAGGACAGTCAATTCCACGTTTATTCATTTCTTCTTCAAAGATGCCAGACAGAAACATGTCTCCTAAAATTTTTGTCCTAAAATATTTTCTTGAGGAAATAAAAAGGGATTTTTCTTATCTGCTTCCAGGAAAGACTGGCTGGGGCATTGACCAAAGATTAAAGACACGACAGCCATAATAAATTGACTTTTTAATGTAATTACAAGTTACGTGTTAGTTTTCGATCCGACTTCGAATCGAAAAGAATCCATTTTAGTTTTACATTTTCCTGATTAAATTATTATTAGTATAGAAGAATTTGGTTTACACTAGTGTTTACATGCTGTATTCGATAACACAACATGATAGGACAGGTTGGACCTACTGGAATGTTATTGATTTCTTCTTGGGTCAATGGGGTAACCGTGCCGTTTTCGGTGTTTATTTTTATCCTTTTAATAACGCGATTTATATATTTATACATTCCAATGCAAAGATTATGAGTCTTCAATATTGCAAAGGCATTACCATCAGATGTTGATAATAAAATCTGTTCTTCGTTTGGCAGAGACCTATACATAGACTTTTTTACGATCGTTTTAATTTGTCCGCTGGCAGGAAACGTGTATCTTCGAAGTTCGAATGTCAGTTGCGGTTCCATAAGGGGCGTTAGCCGAATAAATTTAAGTTGTTCAATTTCACATCCTTTGCCGTCAGAAGAAGGAAGCCTCATACGAGGAGCAATGCCCCTGATAGGAGGAGACTTGGACCTAGCATGAAGAGGAGGCTCAGCCAGAAGAAAAGGCCTCTCAGGAGAATTGTTTCGGTCAAAAAAAGAAGGTTCGCCACGAGGAACGCCAGGAATAGGTTCACCATTCGGTAAGCACTCAAATTCTGAACTCAACTCTGCAATAAGAAAGAGGCAATTAGTTTTTTAAAGATTTCGTGGACTTCTAGTGATAATATTTTGATGGAGGACCGAGGTTATAAGGGAAGTTTGCTCTCCGAAACTTCTTGAAAGCTTGAACAACAATATTAAGGGCAGGGAGTGTACGTATAGATAATTTTTTTGAGGATGATACTATTCAATCTTTTAAAACATTTGTTTGCTACTTCACGGCTTTCTTGGGAATGAAAAGGATCTAAAAAGAATTCAACATGTATGGGCGATCAAAGCTGAAAGCTTTAATTTTATGCAGAAGAGTCCTCTTGTGTAAAAAGGATGCTTCTTGACAAAAACCGGAATTTCCTCCTAACGTTTAAATAAATATTATTCATGTAAAAAACATATTCAGGTGGTTCAAAAAAAGAGTCATAATCTACAGCTATAAACGTTCCCCTCAAGATGCAGCCTTAATAAATATTTATTTTCGTGATTCATCCTTAAAGTTCACAGAAAAATGTAAAACTGGTTCTTCTGGCGTTATTCCGTTACACTCTTGGTGCCTGACATCGGTCTGCAAGACTTCGAGATACGAACTATATTCGTAATCGAATTCTCAACTCCGGCCTACTACAACATTACTGGCAAGAAGAAGGAAAACGAGGAAAGGTATCAAGACCTTGATAGGGAGCTGCAGCGACTGCACCCGAAATATTCGTTTTATGCATTTGGCTCACCCCTAATATTGAAGTCAAGGCCAAGTCTTTCAGGAGCCTCCTCCACTGCTTCATTCAGAAACGCTCCTTTGCCCACTTCTTCGTGCTTTTGCACAATTTTAAGAAGAGGGTCTCGTCTATTTGCGACTATGTGTGCTGTACCCAGAATAATCTTGTTAAGAAGACATTCAAGATTCAGTATTCCGCAACCACCTTGAAGACTTGAGGCGCTACCAGGACAGCGAGCATGTTCGTTGCTGATACTTTGTTCCTCGCCAACAATTTGGAAGCCCAAATCAGTCAGATGAGACGTTTGCATCTGCTTCGGGAAGTATCCTTTATAGATGTCACGTCCTGAATATGGCTCCGTGGCACGCCTTGGTATGTATAGGTCTCTTTACCATCAAGCATAGCATTTTTGTCGACGAACTCAGGGTCTTCGGGGACGCCATTGAGTTTTCCTCGCTTCAAATAAACCTTGGCGCGTTTTACTAACACAATCTTCATTCCAATTTCCTGAGTGTATTTTTCGACAATCCTTAGAGCTAGTTTTAGTTGCTCTCTATTTTCAGCATGGATCTTAAGATCATCCATGTGAAATACATGAGTGACCTTTTGGTTTCGATTTCCAGGTTTTCCGAAGAAGCACCCTTCGGAATGGCGAAGTGCGAGAGATACTGGCATCAATGTGAGCAAAAGAAGAGTGCGCTCATGGTGTCGCCCTGAAAGCCATCTCTCTCTTAAGTCACATTTTTTTTAATTTTGAAGTTAATCTATTAGTTTTTGTTATACATTTTTACAAAATTTAGAAAAAGTTGTAGCAAAGCTACATGATTGCAGCCTGCTTCAAAAATTTAGGTTAGGAACTGAAGAGATTGGTGAGTTTCATAGTTTTCAGAAATTTGAGTAAACTATGGAACTTACCAATCTCTTCAGTTTCTAAGGGAAATTTTTGGAGCAGGCTGCAATCGTGTAGCTCTGCTGCAACTTTTTCTAAATTTCGTAAAAATTTATAACAAAAACTAATATATTAACTTCAAAATCAACAAAAATGTAGGTTAAAAATTTGAAACAGATAAAAAACTCTTTTTAACACAAATTTTTTATCACCAATATCTTTCTAACTATAATTTTAACATGAACTCAAACATGTTTTTCAACTCAATGAAAAATGTTGTTTTTTCAAAGTAGAACAAAAAAATGGTTTAGAATGAATGTCTTGTGAGCATATTTATTAATATAACAACTAATCTGGATTTAGAATTAATTATACATTCATTTTTCATACAAAACCAAAAACAAAAAGAAAATGCAAAATTAAGCAAAGTTTGTTAAAAAATTTCAACGTGCAAATTTGTGGAAACTTTAAAAAGCTTCCATTCAAAGCACAACTAAATCGAGTGAGTGTAAATAGGTGATACGCCATTTTGTAACAGACGATAGTAAGGCTACACGACACGTCGCTTCTTTAAAATTTTATGTACTGATAGTCTCATAAAATTTCTGATAACTTCGCCAATTTGATAACAAAGAAAAAGCTTTCCGTGAATTAAAAGAAATTTCAATTCAGTATGCCGTTTTAAGAAATTATGATGTTAATGAACCTGTGAGTTTGAGTATAGATGCTTCTCAAAATGGTTTAGAAGCAGTTTTTCTAAATGAAAAATTTTCCCTCGCATAATGAAGTGAAACTCTTTCAAAAACAGAACTCAGATATGCCGAAATTGATTATAGGTCTCTAGAATGAATTTTCAAAAAATCCATGTCTCAATTTGCAGCGCGAATACAAAATACAGAAAGAAATCTCAAAATAATTTTTAAAGTCATAGATATGTATATATATATTATAATACTATCATATTCACCAATAGAATTAAGTATGATAGCTACAGTGAAGACCAGAGCACAAACGACCCTCATTTTTGCGAACCTGAGGAAAAACTGATTAATATTTTAATACGACATTTGGTTAACAGGGTAAAAAAAAATATTGCTGTGCTTAATTGAGCATTGAAGAATATTTCCTATACTCGTTATCTCACATATTACGATAAGATTATTCTTCTCAGATATTTACCTTTATCCCGAGTAAACATTTCATTATAATCAACTTGAGGTAGAAAATGCGATCAATTCTCAGAGTTCAAAAATCGTAAAATGTTGTCGCAATGAAAGTGTAATCGTCAAAGCCATAGGTGCTTTGAAAACCTTCTTTCAAATTAAATTGAAAACCAATTTGAGTTCCAATTTATGACTGAAGTTCTTCATGGGTTCAAACTACAGTTTTCGATTTAAGTTGCAATATTTTTGATATTTGAATAAATTTACTGGATAGGTATCTATAACCATGTTGCTCCACACTGCTGCAAAAGTCTCGCCAGCAAATTGAAAATTTTTCAATTCAAGGTCGCTGTCAATTGTTACAGCAAAGTGGTTGAGATGACAGCCAGAGTGATTGTGAGGAAGTATTAGGCCGGCAAGTTCGCGGCTTAATGTAGCAGTACGTCTATCCACCCTATTATACGCACTTTGGCCGGAAGCATAAGTGATCATAAATAGAGCGTCAAGGTTATAGGTCTTGAAGTGATCTATAGCATGAGCTATTACTTCCTAGTAGCGCGGATTTTCATCCAGCCCACCATCTGACGTAATTACTAATACTGGTTTCACTTCATTTTAATTTCCACCTGTTGTCATAATAATAAATTACTTTAAATGAAATTAAGCACTTTTGGGTGATCGTATTTTGCATTGTGACTGTGCGACTCCTTACCGTAAAACAAATCCCTGAAAGATTCTAAACGTAAGTGCCTTTCGACGATGCGATTCTAAAGTCTTAGATGCTTGACGCTGCGAATGGCAATGTAGGTAGGTTCAGAATAAGAAACAGTCTTAGGATCGCCGATCTTGCCACTCTTGATCTTGATTCCTGCATAAATGAGCGTATGACCTGCTGCTACTAATCAGTCATGGTCTGAAACGTAACTTTGTACTCCAGGTGCATCAGCATAGGCGTCTGCTTTTTTGCAGCAGTGAGACGAATAGGCTCCCTGCTTTTGTCATCATGAGAGTCATGCAAAGCTTTGCAACTCCGAACTAACTCGGAGCATCACCGCTCTTGAGCAGCTCCACCAAACATTGCAATATCCATGATCGCTTTCAGCAGCTCCGTAACTTGATTTACTTGGTAATAAATCCTCCATGATAGTTACATTCCATGGTTAATAAATTCATTCGATAGTCCTTGCGATGATCAATGAGCTCACGCTCACCAGGATCCCAATCATAATGTTATAGTATAAGGATCGTGACGTCATATGTCCTGGTAATATGGCGCTTAACTGGGGTCTCTGGTTACTGAAAAGATCGAGTTTAGTAAGACCAGAGTCGTGGTTGATCGTGTGATGTCACGCCTCCGTGACATGGCGTTCGGAGAATAGCAGAAGATGGCGGCATCTTGTGAGAACCAGTTTGGACCAGATACTCTTAGCCAGCTGCTGACTCTTCGATTTCCTCTGGTGTCAATGCGGTAACAGTACAGCTTTTCATGTTCATTTTTACAGGTTTCACAGTGCGATTCATATATCTATATATTCCAGCAAAAGCATTATGATTCTCCAATATTGCAAAGATGACACCATTCGATTTTGATAATACAATTTGTTCTTGTGTCGGCATAGGCCTATACGTGTTCCTTCCAGATTTTAAAATAATTAGTTTATCGGCAGAAAAAGTGTATCTTCGAAGTTCGAAAGTCTGATGTGGTTTCTGAAGACAAATAAGCCTAATAAATTGAAGTTGTTCAAGTCCACATTCATGTCCGTCAGAAGAAGGAAGCCTTGTAGGAGGAGCCATGCAACTGGTATACGGAACCGTGTCCCTGGCAGGAGACCTGGACCTGGCACGAACAGGAGGCTTGACCGGAGACCTATCAGGAGAACTTGGTCTGTCAGAACAGGAAGAAGAAGAAGAAGAAGAGGGTCCGTCGCGAGGAACGCCAGGAATAGGATCGCCATTTGGTAAGCAGTCGAACTGTGAACCTAACTCTGCAACAAGAAAGAAATGATTTCATTTTTTCAAAGTACGTTGATATTTTGCACAGCAAAAACAAAATATGAAAGGTGTTTCAGATAAATATCAAAGAAGTTGAAGATTCAACGTGTTTCGGCAAAAGATTCACCGAGGTTAGGAGAATAAATCTGACGTCATGTACTACGTTACGTTATCAGCTGGGCCAGAGGAAGAAATATTGAGCACAGTGGAGTGGAACAGAACATTGTCTTGAAATTGAAAGCGTCAATTTCATGACAGTGAAGTTTGACTTCTGAAACTAATACTTCAAAACCTAATTGCAATCAACAATCATCCAGTAATTCTGATGAGAATGAAGGTGCTGAAACCTGATCTTCCAAAAAAATTGATCCTAAGAATGATCCGCCAGGGCCGTTCCAGTGGCGGTTTGTGCTGGTTTCGGCACCTAAACGGCAGTGAGGATTTAGGGTCATTCAAAGGGCCAAGAGTGGGTCAGGTATCGAAAGTCTCCCTAATGAAGATTTATGACTGATTATCATTTCATACCTCCTACTAATTCTAAAAACATTCAGTTAAAAATTTTTGAATGTAGAACCAGGACGGCAACCATGTTAATCGTGGATACCTTGTTCAGCGCCGACAGTTTTGAAGACCAAAACTGTCGAAGAAGATGCTTCTATCTGGTATGTACAGGTCTCTTCAGTGTCAAGATGTCTAATAACACTTGCATCCACGAGCTCAGGGTCATTAGGAAAGCCAATACAATCTTTTCTTTCTTCAGATTAATGACGGACAACCATAATAATCAAATAGTTGATTGGCGAAATAAAAGCTATACTAAGGACAAATAATACGTAGCAAGTAGACACGAAAACACGAAGCAAAACAGATTGGAGGTAACACTTGAACAATTTACTGACCGCGCTTGAAGTCTGAACTAAGAAACGTTAATAATTTCAAGTGCGCTGGTAATAATGATTAATATGCTATCTTTTCAGTTTGCCAGTTAACAAAATAATAAAAATGTTTGTTTTGAAAAATGATTACAGAAATTTACGTTTATAAGTAATTTTCTTTCTCGCTGGTATTTTTATACTTTTTTAATAGGAATCAAAGAAATGTCAACACGTCCAAGAATTTCGTGAAATACTAGTTATATTCATTACAAATACAGTAGGATTCGTCGGATCTGGGCGAAGTTTACAAGTGAGGACTACTTTCCTCCACGAATTTCGATCCATAGCGATCAGCTATGCTTTCATTTGCATACTTAGGTTTCTCAGTTAAATTAATAGTATAGATTGTCGTGGTTTACAAGGACTTATACATGCTCTACTTTAAAATTCGCCATGATTTTGCGTCTGGGACCTACTGGAGTTTCGTGCATTTCTTTCTGGGTCAATGCAGTGATCGTGCCTGTTTCCATGTTTATTTTTACACGTTTTATAACTTGTCTAACATATTTATACATTCCAGAAATATCATTATGAGTCTCCAATATTGCGAAGACATCACCATCAGATGTTGATAATACAATTTGTTCTTGGGTTGTTATAGGCCTGTATATATTTCTTCCTGTTTTTATTTTAATCAGTTTATCAGGAGAAAAAGTGTACCTCCTAAGTTCAAAAATCGGGTACGGTTGTGTAAAAGAAATAAGCCGAATAAATTTGAGTTGTTCGAGTCCACATCCTTGTCCGTCGGGAGAAGGAAGTCTTATAGGAAGGTCCATGGACTTGACAGACGGAACCATGTACCTGGCAGGTGGAGTCCTGGACCTGACGCGAAGAGAAGGCCCAAAAGAAGGAGTGGATCTCTCAGGAGAATGGAGTCTATCAGGAGAAGAAAAATAAGGATTTTTGCTACGAAAAAAACCAGGAATAGGGTCACCGTTGGGCAAGCACTCAAACTGTAAACTTAACTCTGCAACAAAAAAGAGAGAATTACATTTTTCTTTAAGAATGTTGCTATTTTGCACAGCAGAAACAAAATATGAATAATTATGACTTCATCTACCAAGTCAGTCTGTCAGGCTATCTCAACTATATACAACTTAGGGGTCAATCATAAATTACATCATCAGTTTGAGAGGGAGAATTTCCTTGGGTGCACTTGATTCTGGTCGAAAATTATAAGCAAAGTTCAGTAGTCAGCATCACACAGCAAATGTTTATGGTTTCAACCATGAAAATTGAAAACGGGAAAATGAAAAATTTTACGTTCCTACGAAACCACGCTAGATGCGATAAATATTCCACAGATAAAATTATTACTTTCAGGAAGTCCCATACGAAAATCCAAAATTCGAGCTGATAGGTCTGCAAAGGCCTACAAAATTGCTGTGAACTATTTTATGATAGCGCCAATAGTTTGGCCGTGAAACTTGAATTTTTACATTCTCATCATACAGCATTCAGAGTATCATGAGCTTCCTTGACAGCTCCTGCAATTTCGTTTTCAGAATGAAATCTTGTGTTCTGACTGAAGTTCCGTGGGCCCTTACAAATCTTATCTGGTTGAAGCTTGTTCTGTAACACAAGTGGATCCTTCATTTCATTCCTCATTTTTCCATGTTTTCTAGAATTTTTCTACCTTCTTTATTGGGCTCGTGATTAAAAATTAATATTGTTTAGATTTTAGCGAAGAAATGTACTTACTCTCATGTTGCCGTTTTATTCGAGCAACTTTTCTCGAAATAAACAGATTAGTTTTTTCCGCTTTCGTTTCAACTTCATGAGGACTTTAACAAGGACTTTAACAATACAAACCATGAATTAAATCACAGTTCTGCATAGATATTTCTGGTTATTCTCTGTTGAGAGTTCTAACCTTTTTCAAATCATCTGGGGTTTCTCTTAATTGAATTTCCAGTCCCAAAGAAGCTGATCGAACTTCTTCTAGATGTTGCCTTAGAACAGGGGTCTCTAATCGATCCCAGGCCAATAGGTCGGATCTACTCAGCTTTGACACAGAACTGTCAAGAAGGATTCTCATCATCAATAACCAGGTTGAGCCGATTTTGTGTATCGGGCGCTTGGAAAGGCTAAACAAATTCCTTGTTGCTTTGCATTTAAGAGGTCGGAAAAAACAAAGATAGTTTTTTTAAGGTTGTGAAGCGAACTTAGAGAATGCTGCAATGTATTTGTTGGACACACAATTTATAAACCTTTATCTGAGTGTGAAATAATAATAAACGTCAAAATAAGGGAAGCCAGCAAAGTTCAAAATAAAAAAAAGACAATTCAAAGATGCCGCTGGAAAATTTGCTGAAAGAGATCTTTTGCACAAGAAAACCAGCACATGGAGACGTGATGATGAAGACAAAATATAATATATGGTGACCGTGAATCGGCAGACATGCCCAAACTTCCAGTTTTGCGTAAAGCAAGACAGGAAGCAATAGATGAACATTTAGGCCTGCGCAACTCTTCAATTGGCCCAGTTTAATATCTACCAGATTTAAAGTATGATCCGGAATTTGAAAATGCAATTAGAGACATCGGTTCGGATCAATTTCACATATTTGTTTGGTTTCTGCAACGATTGGACTTATTGAAAGAGGCATTAAAAAAAATTCTGAACTGTCCGTCGGCATCGATGCAAATGGAGATATTGTTCAAGTTATGAAGAGAATTGTTTCTTTTCAAAAAAGAAGGCCAGAACCTCCTTAAGTCATACCAGAATAAGTCTAGGAAAGACTAGAAAGTCCGCACTGCTGCAACCAAAATCGGCAGATTTTGGTGCTGCTTGCCCATTTACCGCCCCTAAAATACAGGTAGAAAGTGGAACAGATTCTGGTTTGAACGAGGAGTTCAAAATCAAAATTGAAGGAAATAACCCAGAAACTTCACAAAATAGATCTGCACTGCCTAATATTGCTCTAGCAAGTGGTAGGTATGGCATGAGCTTCAGAAAAACAGCTGTCATAGCCTCAGCGGTTCTTAAAGATGTTGGTCTTATCAGTAGCACATATAACTCATTTGTGATAGCTAAATCCAAAATTCAAAGAGTCAAAACAGTAGTTCGTGGTAGTCATGTGTCCTCTGCTGATGTCTATACCAAAAACGCACGACGCGGTCTTTATTCTGACGGCCGTAAGGATGAAACTAGTGTAAAAGTAAAAGAAGGGGCAAAATAATACCGGCGCATTCACACCAAGGAACACATTTCCCTTGTGCAAGAGTCAGGCTCGTGTTATATTGGCCACGTTACTCCAGCATCGGGCACAGCAATGAACATTTCAAAATGCATCCTCCACCTTTTAGATGAAAATGATGCCAGAGAATTTCTTGTTGCTGTTGGTTGCGATAGAACTAACGTAAACACCGGATACAAGGGTGGTATAATTCTTTTGTTGAAGAAGGAACTAAAAGGCAAGACCCCGTTCCTCTTGCTCACTCATGGTGGCTAACCGCAGCCAACAGGATATTTCGTCTTCACGTACCAACAGCCATGCCATCCGCTAATCTGAAAGCTTAAGTTAGTTTTGTCTTGAAAGTTTACGTCCCGTCATGGTTTGCTATCAAGATCGAGCACGCCGTTGTCGATGGCAGCAATTTGCTTCTTGAAATAGTGGAGAGATTAAAGTATTTGCCAAAGAAACACCGTGATGTTGCCGCCCGGTCGTCGGTAATAATGCGCACTTTGCACACCAAGAAAATGTTCTTCTGTCCATGTTGGCCGATGAAAGACAGGAGGTCAAAGATACAGCAGGCTGCGGCTGCAGGAAGGGGGGGGGCGGAGATACAGGCCCACGCATTTTCCGTGTTCCTGTACTATATTTTCAAGCAACACACTACACGGAAGTAGTGAATTGGCCCAAATATGAACTATTCGAACCCCCAATTTTGAGTTGAACAGCAGACGAAGCAAGTCAGCCGTATGTTGAAGACTGTTCTAAGGTCATGAATTTGGTCAGAGACTTTCTTTGTTACACACAACAATTGAAAAAAGTTTATAAAAATTTAAAACGTGAAAAAACATAAAAGTTCAGGATATAACGCGATAGTGTAATATTCTCAACTCTGTTGAAACAATAACAAGGCCATATTATGAAATTGTAAACGTGACGTAGCCTGTCTCCAATATAAAAGCATTGCCTTCTCATTGTTTGAACAAAGCTGGGAAAAATAAGAATTTCTTAAATCTTATAAAGACAAGGGATCAATAGGCTTCAAATTAATTATATACATTCAAGGTCTTCATGCGCTAAACTTCAACAGTTCTGTGTTTAAGATAAATAATGACCCATCGCACGAGAAAATGGCACAAAAGTAAAAAGTTTCATCTTGTGTAAGATTAACTTAAACTTTTCAAGTGAATCAATTCTAAATACACCATTTCCTTAAAATTGTGCTAGATAACGACGATTAAGAGGCTCAAATGGTTAACATGCCAACGAAAAGGTTTTCAATAAATTATAGAGTTTAAAATCAGTTTAAAAAAGAAAGTTCTGTGAACGAAAAAATTTAAATTTTTAAAAAATACGTCTGCATCTAGCTATAAGCTTTTTTTAGAGGAGAGTACTAGGTATTTGTTTGAGCAAATTTGTCAGATTGCGAAACGATTTTGCTTTTTTAATTTCTCCGGTGGAATTATTACATCGGACAAATTGTTATTCACGGAAACTTTAAAAATATTTAAGAAATTATAGATATATTATTATAATATTATATTCACCAATAGAATTGAGGGTGATCGCCATGATCATGACCAGAGTAGAAACGACCATCATTTTTCCAAGCAGAGGAAACACTCGTTAATGTATTAGTGGAGGATTTGGTTAACAGCGTAACAATGGAATATTTTTAACCTTCATCAAATCATATTATATATTCCATAGTCGTTATCTCGTAGATTACAGGCTTGAAGTTCATTGCCCTGAGATATTTACAATTTATTGAAATTAGCTTCAAGGATGAACATTTATTTACTAAATTCGTTAAAGTTCAGGTACAAAATTCATTATATTCTGAAATTTTTTTGAAACTTTTAAAGTGACATATCCGTTTCTAAAAGTCAGAAATATCTCTGAAGGTCATTAGATGTGGAAGTGCATAAGCGATAGTATGAAATTATATTTGGCGCCTCTTCCTGATTATCAAAATGTAGTGCGCCTACTTCTCACCAAGATCGCGACGTTTTTCAAAGTATCCAGTGAAAAAGAGGTGTGAACCTCGCTACTTTGCACGTTGGCGCAAACAGTCATTGTTTCACTTTGTGCCGATCAAGCCACATCGGTGACGATTTTCACTCATCATGGGGAAAAGAAGAAGAAGCTCATCCAGATCATCGAGTTCATCTAGTTCGGAACGCGAGGCGGATTATTTGAGAAAATTGGTCGGAAGAATAAGAAGCGATATCGAAAAAAACGATCTAAATGTCCAAACCGTCGGAAGGATCCTCCTTCAAACAGCCCATCAGATTCCTTATCAACTTAGAGATATAAGTACATTTATTATGTGACAGACCGCCCGGATTCTCTAATAACTCCTGATAGGGCTCGAATTATAAAAGCGGAGAAGTAATTTGATAAGTCTCTTTGACTGTTTGGCGGTGTTGTCAAATCTCGTTTCATAGGCTCGAACCTACAAGCGAATAATAGGCTCTAACCTATAACCGCAGAGTAGGCTCTAACGTACTAGAGCATAAAAGACTCTAATCTATTAACCAGAAACTTTCAGTTTCAAAAATAAAACAATTAAGTCAGAGCTTAAAAAGGAAATCCGTTATACGCTGCTTTCTTTAGGAAGCGTTGTCAAATTTAGCTTCGCAGGCCGTAACCTGCAATCTCCTTATAGTTTCAACAAACTGCAATGTAGACATATCGTGAGTACAAACCTATACTCTGTTTTCCGAGAGAACGAATTTTTTGAAATAGAGTGACCTAAGTGTTTTCCTTAATTTTTTATAGCCGCGTTGAGGGCCACTACTCCACTGTCTGTCACACCTACGATTCCCCTTCTTTGACAAGCTGCGCGCTGAGAACGAAATTTTGTCGTTTCAGACATTCGTTCTCTCGGGGAACAGAGTATACAAACACATCACAATCTCTAACCTGAATGTTATTGTTCTGTTCGTAGAGAATTGAGAAAAAAACAGACATGAAATCTGCTCATTAGTCTATGGTTTCTATATTTCAGCTGATCAAGACTCAGATGAATCAAATGCATCTGAAGGTCAACGGGATTCGCAAAAGACTGATCCCAAAGCAAAATCCAAATCAATTCCAGAGAATCATCTTGATGAGGATGTTCTGAAAGTGATTGGAAATCGAATTCACGAGGAGAGGTCCTTAGGACCTGCTATGCATGCGGACTTTGTTATTCGTTGGGAGGACATCAGAAAACAAGGCCTACCGTTCGACTATCAGAAAGAGTTGATCAATAAGCATCCGCCTCCGTCAAATTGTCAGCTGATTGATCCTCCCAAATTAAATGCGGAAATAAAGGTAGCTTCTAAGGATAGAGATGCCGTTGTGAACAGAGATGGACAAATAGTCATGAAGCAAGAGAAAATAGATGCTTCTCTAGCAGCCATTGGCAAGGCCCTGGCATTCTTATCTGACAAAGAAGACATATCTGCAGATGAATTACAGGTAATAGAGTTATTAAACGATGCAAGCAAACTACTCGCTGATCTACATCATGACGAACTTGTTGTCCGTAGAAACTTGGTGTTGACGAATGTCAACGTCACCCTGAAGGATACACTACAAGCAACGAATATTGGTAGCATTCTTTTCGGCGAAAACCTCGACGAAGGCCTGAAGACAGCGAAAGCATTAGACAATTCGGAAAAGGAAATGAGGAGCCGCATTCGATACTAGGTAGACAAGCAGAAGGTGGTAGATATTGTTGGTTGCACTTTAAATGCAATGGAATCACAACAGATCCCACTATACTGTCCTGGATCGAGATTTATGAAATTCGTTTTGAACCTTTAACGTTTCAAAATTCATTACCCTGTTCAAGAGATTGGACATCAGAGGAGAAACCTCAAGTTTCTCAGTTGCAATTCGTCCAAACTAAAACATGGTTGGGTCACATAAGAGCCTATGGAAGAGCAAAATTTTCAGCATTGTTGAAAAACAATGATAACTATAACGCAAGGTGAATGATAACAAAATCAGTGCTAGAAGATTTCATTCGTGGAAACGTATGGGAGTTTATTCTAATCATCCATCAAGAAAATTCCAATTTTAATTGGAGATCTTCTCAGATGCCCCTTTATCTGAAAGGGGAGCGTTTTTCAATAAAAAGAGAGCTCACGGATATTTGCAAATTTACGTATTTTGTTAAAAAAAATTGTTTCTGGTGAAAGATTCATACTTTTATTTGAAAATTCAACTTTTTTGTTTAATTACAGATTAATTTTTCCAAGTGAAAATTCACCTTTTTGGTTTAGAATTAAATGAATTTCTCCAAAAGTTAATAATATTTCAAACAATTATCCTTGCAGTTTGATAACTCAACAGGTTTGTTAACAATTCCTCCTTTTCAGTTTAAAGTGTAACAAATTATGAATATTATTCTCGCCCGCGATATTGGATCAGCCATTTTGAACTTTTGGAATATGACTTCAGATTCGTTATCAGTGACCCTCAAAAAACCTCCAGATGGCCAGTTTCATGAAAATCCATTATTTCTTCAAAACTTCTCCGCCATATTGGATCCGCCATTTTGAATTTGTGAAATCTGGCTTCAGGTTCGTTATCAGAGGCTCCAAAAAACCCTCAGATGCCAAGTTTCATTAAAATCCATTAATTTTTCGAAAATTGGTCCGCCATATTGGATCCGCCATTTTGAATTAGTAAAATCTGAATTCAGGTTCGTTATCAGAGACCCCAAACCCCCCAGATACCCAGTTTCATGAAAATAAATTTTTTTAACTCATCCGCCATATTGGATCTGCCACTTTGAATTTTCAAAAACTGACGTCAGATTCGTGATCAGAGACCCCGAAAAGCCACAGATGTCAAGTTTCATGAAAATCCATTAATTTTTTGAAAACTCGTCCGCTATATTGGATCCGCCATTCTGATTTTTCAAAATCTGACTTCAGATTCGTTCTTAGAGGCCCCAAAAAACCCTCAGATGCCAAGTTTAATTGAAATCCATTAATTTCTCGAAAATTGGTCCGCCATATTGGATCCGCCATTTCGACTTTCCGAAATCTGATTTCAGATACATTATCAGAAACCACAAAAACCCCCAGATGCCAAGTTTCATGATAATCAATTTTTTTCAAACCTCGATCGCCATATCGGATCAGCCATTCTGAATTT